>VWPU01010448.1:0-99756 GCA_013398955.1 Callaeas wilsoni
CCCCGCGCCCGCCGCCGCGCCTCCGCCGGGCTGGCCGCGCTGGCGGCGCAAGGGCGGTCCTGGAAGTGCTGCGGCGAGCCTGGGCCTGCCGGCTCCGCTTGCTCCGGTGGTCGGGCCGCGACAGCGCCCGGCGAGTGCCGCATGGGCAGCCGGCCGGCCTGCAGCTCCTGCTGGGGAGCCGAGCGGGCGGGAGCTGCCTCCCTAAGCCGGTTCACTCCAGTGCCGCCACCACCACCACTCTGCTCGGCTTTAACGTCAACATTAAAAACGCCCTTAACATGCGTGTCACGTATCCGTGGCCATCCGCCCGCTGGCGTCTGGCGCTGCCGGGCTGCTGCGAGCCGCTGTCACTGCCGCGCAGCATTGCCCCACGAAGGGCTCCGGAGAGTTTGCGCTCTGCTTTGGTATTTGCTCAGAGTAAATTCTTGGAGCAGGTTTACGGCTGCGGAGCTGGGCTTTGGCACTTGGGTGGAATCCCCAGCAGAAAGGGTTGCCCTGAATGCTGTTGGATCCACTCCCTGACAGAACTGGTTCGCGTCGGCAAATAAATAAACAAATAAATAAATAGTGAGCCTTGACTGCATGTCATTGCTCTTGCCTGCTTCAGGAATTCGCCTTGCTCAGCCAGGGCACTCAGTAATTTTATGAAAGTGACAGCAACACATAACAGGCGATGTTAATAAGAATATGCTTCATATATTCAGGCATGCCTAGGTTTGGCATCACCATCCTGATCCTTGAAATCAGAAAAATGTACATACAGTGAGTGCGCAAGTGCATCCTTTTCACATCATTATGCCTCTCCCCGGTGCGTTGGCCTCCTACTCCCTGATCTTTGCTGCCTTTTCT
The DNA here is from genome assembly GCA_013398955.1 of Callaeas wilsoni. Lineage (NCBI taxonomy): Eukaryota > Metazoa > Chordata > Aves > Passeriformes > Callaeidae > Callaeas > Callaeas wilsoni. Next base: position 850 of record VWPU01010448.1, read on the forward strand.
GGTGAGGATTGTGTAATTGCATTTCACTTATCATCCCAGGGCCTGCTGGCTACCTTGGTGGCATATCAGCTTTGTAAAACTTAAGCCAGGCTGCCTGCAAGGATTACACGGATGGACAGAGCCAGATCTTGGGAATACTTCAAACAGCAGGATCCCAGGACCCACCTGCCAAAGTAAGTTTAGATACACATGAGGTAACAGTGCTTTAAGTCTTGCAAATACAAACTTCAATCTGCCTGCACACCCTGCTTCTCATACTCTTTCCCATGGCATCTATTTATGCCACGTTTCTTATTTTTTTCCCTTGGCACCTGCTTTTGGCTGTTCATGTTCGTCCTCACGTTACTGACAGGGAGCAACCTATCCCCGTCAGATGGGTACTGAGCGAGACAGATCTCTATTCCAAGCCAAGAGAGCAACTTCCCTGCAAGGACCAGCTGTGCAGACCCCAAGACTGGGCCTTTCTCTGGGAATTAAGCACCTAGGCAACACTTCTGCACTCAAAAATGGCTTAAATCCCTTGAGAAAAGCAGTCCTAGGCAAGCACCACCAGTATTTCAATAGAACAGGAAGGAAGGGAAAGGAGCCTGACACACTGCTTTTCTGCTGAGCAAGGTTACACAGCACAGTCACAGAGCTGCAGGTGTGGGAGCCCCAGTGACACCCCATGTCCCCACTTAGGTGTGTGCCCTTGAGAAGCTCGGAGAGATAAGTGGCTTTCAAAGGCACCCAAACCTCTTCAGTGGCCACAGAGGACTTAGAGGAAAAGTGGTTCAATCAATGTCCTGGAGTTTAGATGCCAGTTAGTTGCTAATTCAGGCAGACTAAATCCTACTTTTAAGCCAGTTTATTTTAAACTCCTGAAGAACATGGTAGGATTCAGTCCTGCCCATCCCATCTGGCAACGCAGCTGCTGGAGAGGAAAGTGAGCCCAGATTCCCAAACCTGGGCTCAGGAAGTCCTTGCCCTAATAATGCTCACACAAATCCTCTCTACTTCCTGCAGCCAAGAAGAAAGAGAAGTCTCTTTTACCTTGGAACCAGGACTTCCTGTTTACTGAAAAGAAGAGATACGACTACTTTATCTTTCTTTCAGATCTTAGAGTTGCCAAAGGATGAATGCATGCGTGTCCTTCTCACTGCTGACAGCATCCTGAAGACAGAGGTTTCTATTGGCCTCTCCCACAAAACTCTTGCCTGCCAGTACCTCCAAGGCTCTTTGCCATTCCCTCTGCTGCTGCCCAGTTTTCTTCAGCAGCAGATGTACACAGAGCAAACACACAGTGCTTGACATTTGCACATTATCTATGGTTTCTCAAGGAGACCAGTGAAGCTAAGCAGGCTGTACACTGCCTTGTGTACAGCAAAACTGTAACAGCAGCAATGAAAAGGAAGTCAATGGCCAACAGCACAATAACTCAGCCTTGGAATATTAGATTTTACACTGCAAAGAATATGAGCATTTCAGATTGGTAACAAATTTTACTGAAAATAAGAGTTTTAAGAAGAGAATTGGCCATCGCAAACAAACGTCTGAGTGAATCTTCCTAAGGCATTTACTAAAATCTTTAGAAGGGAAGTATGCCACAGCCTAAGTTGAAGTGCACTGAGCAGTTATCACGTGTGCTAAAAAAAAGATTATATATTGTTTGGACTAAAAATATTGTGGAGAAAGATAAATAGGGGCATTTAAAGATTTTATCAGAATGATAATGTTTTTCTCACTTGAATGGTTCAAAGTACAACCTTTCAGCCATCCAGACTTTTTTAATAATTACAATAATTAAAGATCCTGCAGAGATGCAATACTATGCCTGCTCTTCAATTTCAAATCAGAGTTTTTCCGTAAAGTACTAGGCATTCTGAATTCATTTACATCAATATAAATTTGAAGCACCTCCATGAAAGTGAGTAGAATGACACCAGTTCATACCAGAATCACTTCAAATCAAATCTGGTTCTTCTTATCATCATTGGTTCACTGATGACTCTCTCTATCCTACAAACAGTACCTGAATCTCACTTGAAGTTATTCAGCATAACTCTTCCTGCGTTTCTACTATAATTCTTTCTCTTCTGCATAGATGGAGAAGATAATATGATGGAAAACAAGCAAGGAGCAAGAATATAAATGGTATTTCCCTATGGTTGTTCTGAACAATAGAACAAGCCCAGAGCACTGAGACCTGCACAGATCACACTGGTACTCAAATTCTTCAGTGTGTGATATTAATGTTCACAGAGAGTGGATTGAGGTCAATGGTTCCAAAATTTTAGTGTTCAGTGAGCCACTGTCCATTCCTTGAACTTTTTAATTACCCACTAGACATTCTTAATAAATCTCCATCTACTCTCATAATAAAGGTTTCAGCTGAAAGCCTTGCAAAGGTAATGTAAGGCCTAGATTTTGTTAGCCACTTCTAGTCTCATTTTCTCTCCTTTCCAATGAGTATTTACCTGTCTAGGAAAATTTACCTGTGTTTTAATGATATAATAAACACAATATTTAAAACTGTGGAGTGATTAATATAATATGTGAGCTGTCTTGAGTCCACGATCTTAAATCAGAGTGGTTTGTGGAAAGGGCATTTTTTGTCAGCTGAGAAGAGCAGCCTTTCAGCAGGGAATGAATAACAGTCTGTTTTCTCAAGGAAGCACATTACTCCTTTATTCCTACACTACTTTAAAAAATTCAAAAGAGTGAATAAAATAGAAAAACAGTTTTGCACTTGGGGAATCAAGGAATGGTCTAAACGATTCACTGAAAAAACATACTAGTCTAGGTGTGGGTCTATTTATATCATGAGGAGAAACAGTCTGTGAGTATCTACTCAGTCCCAGATCAATGTCGGAGGAGCTGGCTGTTGAATGAATCAAGGACAAACAAATACAGGCGGAACACTCTTCATGTTTGCATTCTTCATGTTTGACTACAGTGATATAGAAAAACCAGAGACAAAAGAAAAACATTGTCTAGTAGGTAGAAAGAAAGGGTGAAATTAAATGCTTCCAAAAGTGGCTTAAAGCGCAGGAGTTGTGGAAAGTCTTCCCTAGTTGTTTATAATCCTTGCTGAGGTTTGCCTACTGCAGCAGGACTTGATTTCCAGTGATGCTTGATTTTTCATTCAGTTATTCCTGGTCAGCACACTCTGACATCAGGATGTTTTTACTGACGGTTCTAGGGCCCATTTCCAAAACAGAAGAGGAGGTAGCCAGACAGCCTGGTGGAAACACATTCTATGACCCCTAAATTTATCCAATGTCTAATCTAGATGAAAGAATTAAAAATTATTTGCTTTATCGGTTTTGAATCAGTGAGTCTACTTTGAGCAGCCCTGGCTTTTCCATTTAGAAGGGATTAGTCCAGTGAAAAGTTTACTCAAAAACAGCTGAGGTAAATCACTGGTTGCAATGTATGTTGAACTAGAATTAAATTGCCTTTAGCGAGATGAGTTTGGATGATGTAAGAAAACTTGATTTATGCAGAAATTATTGAAGCTAGAATAGTTCACACTACAAAGAATGACAGAAGCCTAATGAGAAATGCAAATGTTTTAAAAATATATATACAGGACTTTGAGTCTCAATTTGCACCTACTCATGGCTTCTAAATGCATGAATTACACCAGATCATAGTCTCTTACAGTTACACATTGTCATGTGTCTGAAGATTCACACCTGTTCTGCAGGAAGCAGTCAGGCAAAGGATGTGTTCTTGAAGTGAGTCAGTTCAAGAGGTGAAACTGAGATGAAATCTCATTAAAAGCACTTCAGGCTGCAGTTTTCTCATGTCCTTATTAGGCCCACCATTGTCTTTAGTTGGATCTACAACCCATAGGAAAATACTATCTTCCTAATCCACTGCAAAAAGCATATTGGCAGTTCTCAATAACACACATGCTTTATATTTATCTTTTCCCCATGAATGCTATGAAATTACCTAATTCATAGAAAGTAGTATTATTTTTTAAAAACTTCTTTTTAATACTGGTTCATAGGAAAAGTCCTAGCAGATTTAAATTTTCACCTGTTATGCACCATTTCTGAATTTTTGCACTGCTCTTCTTGAAAAATTAAGATTGTAGTTTGGAGTTTAGAATGGGTAGATATTTTATAAAGAGCAAACAACACAAAAATAGGTAATTCACAAAAGCATGCAGAGACCCCTGAAAGTGACCTTGTTGCCAGATGTGCATTTCTGTCATAATTTGCTTATCCATTCATATCCTAATAAAGGTTATCCCCAAGAATTTGTCAAGATAACAATCTGTTTTTTAAAGGAGCATGTAATCAGAATGGTAGCTCTGGGAACTGCCGGCCCAAACCCCATCAACTGTACGGTGGGAGTGATAGGAGCATATATTTGTTTGGATAAAGCTTAGCCAAGCTTTCATGTTGAATCCTTTCATCCTGTTTCTCACACTTCTGGTGTATCTCTCCTTTTCCCTGTTGCAAGAAAGAAAACCCTATTTATTTTGCCTGGACACAGTTGGAACCATCTGATACTGCTCACTATTCTAGTGACACCTAAACTTTCTTCATTGCTGTTTAGTTTGACACATGGGGACAGTTTCTGGTTTTGTTTCAATGCAAATACCTCCATGTCTTTTTCTCCGTTTCAGTTTCCTGATGGATTCCAGTCTCACCTTCAAAATGGCCAGTCTGGATCACAGCAGACCGGTTCAGCCCAGCATCAGTTGCTTGCAGAAGGCTACATGAAGAGGATAAGTATACAGTTACACTTAGTACCTGTTCCAGTTTGCAGCAGTTCAAGAACATCCTGTGGTGTCTTCATGGTTTATAGATTTTGATTCATTTTTCTTCCATTGATTTATCCAGTACCTGTGTGAGCCCCCAAAAGCCTCTGGCACCCACCAAGTCCTGCAATGTTCTAAAGCTGAATTACATGTCTGGCGAAAAAGCACCTCTTTTAATTTGATTTGGACTTTTAACCTGCCCATTTCTCTTAGTTTCATCTAGTTCTTCTGCTTTGTGAAGGAGGGAATAATGACTCTTTGCTTCCTCTCTTTCCATTGCTCATGTTTTTAAAACTCCTTGTCAAATCTCCCATCTGCTTCTTTTGTTCCACTCTGAAGAGTCCCCAGCTATTTAATCATTCACTGTGTACCGTTTGTTCAGCTTTCTTGCCCTTTATCAAACTGTCATAACTCAGGAATCTCTTCTGCCTGAGTAATAGGACTTCTCTCTTCAGCACTTCTCTCTCTGCACACAGTGTTAGGATTCCTTTGACAGCATTGATTTTTTTTCTGCCATTTTAACCCAATAACTCATAGCAGAAATCCTTTTTTTTCTGGCTGTCTTCCATTTTTGCTACCTAGAGGAACTTGCCATCTCTCACCTCAGAATATGCTTCTTTTTTCAGGTAACTTATATGTCAAAAAACACAGTTCCAGGGGTAGATTTCTGAGACTTCACTGGGGACTTCCATCTCTTCCCTCTGCCCAAAAAACTCCATTAAGCTGTGAGATTTTTTTTTTCTATAGAAGTTATATTGCTTTTTCTTCATAACATCACATATATTTATACACCTGCTAATTACATAATGTATTTTCTACCAATTTGTTCAATATTTCTGCAACCCTTTTTTTTAAGGCTTGACCTCTTTAAATTTCATGAGTTTCTGTATAGTCAGTGTGACATTAGAAAGACTCAGCAGTGAAACTTTGTCTTTCACAAAAATAGTGACTCTATATTGATTAGTTTTTGTTGATTTTTTAAAAAAGAAAAATAGATAATGCAGGTCAACCACACAAACCTATTAATCACAAGACTATGAATAAATTATGAGGCAAACATTACAATTTTCTGGCAAACTGACTATGACTTCTACATAAAAACAGACAAAGAAAGCTGTTTAAAATATTTCTGCTTCTGCATAAGACTGATACTGCATTTCTCCCTGTGATTTCTGATTATAAATCTAATAGTTGTGTTTCCAGTCCAGCAATTAACTTATTAGTGACTTTCCTTTGCTGGAAAAGAAAAGCTAATTCAGCAAAGATAAATGTTCAATATTTGCAAATACTTTTTTTTCTGAGCATTGAGTATCTCCATCTTCAGAAGAAGTAACCCTCCTACATGCACGGAATGCTAAGTAGCATTCAGAGTGCTCTTTAGCTGCTGGTAAAGCAGAGACAGAACAATCACAAGGGTGCTTTCAAATACTCCTCTGGTGCTGGAATGGCTCATGGCTGCCTGTTCTTCCATGCAGGAGGTGCAGGTGTGGAGTCAGGGGGAGGTGAGGGCCTGGTCCTGTGCCTGTTCCCCACCAGTCACAGTGTTTGTGGGTGCTTGTGTCAGCATTGCAAACAGGACATTTCCCTAGAGCTGCTTTAATCGGGACAAACTGCTCCCCCCAGCCCAGCAGCTCCAGATATTTAGAAATGTTTGGTTTCCTGTTGGTACGTATGCCAGCTTCAGGTTAGCCATGAATGTCAAACACGTGCTGCAACCAAGCAGCCCAAGTGGGTAAAGCCTCTTTAGTGTCGAGGACAATGGCTGAAATTTAAGTACAGGAAGGCCTGGCAGATTGTCTGGCAAGTACCATGTGCTTATGATGGTGGAAGCAACAACAGGAGGGCTGCAAACACACCCTGTGCCCCACGCCACCACCCGGGACACTATCCTGTGCCTTGAAAAGCGAGTCTTATGGCGAGATGGTACTCCAGAAAGAACTGAATCAGACATTGGAACTCATTTGCGAGACAAACTTATAGACACTTGGGCCAAAGAACATGACATTAAGTGGTTGTATCACATTCCCTATCATGCACCAGCCTCTGGAAAGATCCAACAATGTAATGGACTACTAAAGACTACACTGACAGCAACGGGTGGTGGGATGTTCAAACATTGGGGTACACATTCAGCAAAAGCCACCTTGTTAGTCAACACCAGAGGGCAAATTGGGGTGGCCTTGCCCAATCAAAATTTTACATACTGTAGAAGAAGATAAAGTTCCTGCAGTACACATTAAAAACATGCTGAGGAAAACGTGGGTTATTCCTGCCTCAGGCAAAGACAAACCCATCCATGGGATTGCTTTTGCTCAGAGACCTGGATACATTTGGCGGGTGATGTGGCAGGATGCAGAAGTCCAGTATGCCTCAAAGGGATTTGACTTTGAGTGAAAATAAAGACAATAAATAATTAATTACACTGTGTTATAACTACCCAGTGGTAATATTACCACTTCTGTGGTGGCTACTTGTGCATCACCTGACTGAGCATCTCATGGCATCAGTCCTAGCCACAAGCATTCTAAGGATCTGAGCCTGACTTCCCTCTGATTGTCACATTCACACCAATGAAGAATGAACTTTGATAAAACTGAACAAGTGCAGCAGTGCTGGAACGAGAACAGACTCAAATGTGCAGCATGCAACAATCCAACACCTCACACCATCTTTCCTGCTTGAAGGACTGTTACCAAGGATGAAGGCCAAAGTCATGGAGTAAATGAATTCAACAAACTTTTTTTTGTGTGTTTGTGTGGACGTTTTATCAACATTTGATAGAGGCATTCCACAGAGTACGAGAATGATGTTTGTATGCATATCTATCAAAACTGATAAATAGGGAAGGTGATGGAATATTGGGGAGTGTGAAACTTGGCATGATATAATGATATGGAATAAGGGGTGGATATTGTCCTGGATACAGTTAAGGTAGAGTTAATTTCTTCTCAGTAGCTGTTACAGTGCTGTGTTTTGGATTTGTATTGAGAATGGTGTTGATAACACACTGATGTTTTGGTTTTTTCCTAAGTCGTTTATCCCTAGTCAAGGACTTTTTTTTTTCCTTGTCTCGTGCTCCACCAGTGAGGAGGTATGCAAAAGAAACTGAGAGGGAGCACAGCTGGGACAGGTGATCCAAACTGACAAGAGGGATATTCCTCACCATCGAATGTCATGTGCAGTATATGAACCGGGGGAGTTACCTAGAAGGACAGCTGATCTGGGTTCGGGAAGGGGGGTCTGGCATCAGTCAGCAGAGGGTGAGCAATTACATTGTGCACAACTTTGTGGTTTTTCCATTATTATTATTATTATTATTAAATTTATTTTAAATTATTAAAACGTTCTTGTCTCAAGAGAAAAGTTTTACTTGGGTTCTCCTCCCCGTTCCATTGGGTGTTGAGAGAGATGCTATGTAGTGTTTCATCTCCCGCTGGACTTAAAACCATGACACAGCTTCAGCTCTGGCACAGTGGGGGAATCTGACAAGAAGAATGATGATCCTGGGCAAGTGAAAGGGTGCAAGAGAGCCAGCATGGATGGTATGCAGGGTTTGTATTGCCTGTTTTGGAATAAACCCAGCACATGAAGTAGTCTCTGTAACAACACTCAGCCATTGTGCTTTTCTGCTTTTCTCTCTCCAGATTAGCGTTTTTGGGCAGGCACTGTCTCTGAAGACACAACAGAGTACAAAACATGCTCTATTTCAGACACTGGCACTTTCTCACAAGGAGCAGGAATCTGTTCCTGAGCAAGAACCTTTCTTACAGTGTTCTGTCAGTTCACCTACATGCTCCTCTTACTATGTTTTCAGTTCTTTCTCCAAGTGTGTTAAGCATTGCTCCAAGCTATGGGTTTACTGCTATAATACAGCGATTGGAAAGAGAAAATACCGTTGATTCAAGTCAAGGGAGTGAGCCAGTTTTGCAATTTTATGTAACTCATTGGAGCTCTGTAGTTATTTAGTTGCATTGAATAATTCAATGGGTAGGCTGTCTGAAGTGCAACAGCCTCTTTGTTTGTTGTGAAGGAAGGTTGATGCATGCTTGTAGGGCTTCAGACATATATCCAGCAGTCAGTACAGACTTTTTCAGAAACACATGCATTTATATATTCAGAGACTACCTCCCAGCACCCATCCAGGCCCTCTGCCAAATCTTCTCATTTTCACAGTATAAGGCAAAATCCTGTTCACAGTTTTGTCAGCATTACTCTGCTGCTGTCAGCAGAGTCATTCCAGAGTCACACTGGTGCAAAAGGGTTTGATATAATCTTTAGTATTTCCTCAACCCAGCACACACCATCCTAAACCTTGTGCCCCACCTGATCAGTGTTTTCTCTTGCCTGCTGACCTAGCATACAAGCTGATGTACAGATGCCAAACCACAAATATCAGTCCCAGGGCAAACACCAAAACATGTGTGACTCAGGTGCTAATCATCTCTGAGTCCTCATGCCAGACCTCACCAGAGACTTCCCTGCTAACTTGCACCCCAGGCAAATGCCCCAGCCACCTCCACTCAGGTTAATTCTCCTGCACACCCTCACACACCACTACCACCACTCCATGGCAAGAGGAATGACCCTGCTTGGGGAGCTTTCTTCCTCTACACCATCTTCCCCATTTCCTTGCAGCTTCCCTTTCCCTTAGAAATTAGACATCATCATAAGGAATAAAAACTGTTTAAAAACCTGTAGAGCATACCTGGTTTCCTCAGAGAGCTGCTACTAAAAAGCAAAGGGGTAGCGACACAGAATTACATGGGCATCCTTCTCCTGGGCACTCCTCTAATAGCATTTGACATGGACCCAGTCAGAGGGAGGCTGCTGCATCTGCACAAACTGCTGCAGTGGAACCTTGGATTTTCTGTCAGACTGCTGGATGAAATCACAGCTTCCTTGCTGGTATGCTTTGGCTCCCTTTCAGCTTCACACAAGCAGCCTGTCCTGCAGAGGCTTGGAATTCAAAAGTCACTTTGGTTTGTTTTCCTTTGTGTTGGTTATGCTGCTGTGTCTGCAGTGCTGCTGGAGAAAAAAACATATAGGAAAAGAAGGAAAGAAAAAAGGATTCCTGCAGGCTTTTACTGTCAGTGGTGCAGGAGGATGAGTAAACAGTGCAGACAGCTAAAAAGATTGTGCTAAGTGGTGCAAGAGTCTAAAAGCTTTCCAATGTGCAATTCCATTGTGTTTGCTTGAGTATTGTATATAGGCATATAAAGAGGGAACAGTTTGGCCTTAAGGCCATATTAATGAACTGAGACAGCTGAGTGAAAAACTCAAAACTCCGTCCTGTTCTGCCAAAAAGTCTCTCAATAAGCAATCTGAGCAGATCTGCGAAAATTGTTTCTGGTCTCCAACTGATGTAATTTCTCCAAGAACAGCATTAACAAAAAATAAAAAAAGGAAAAGGTTGATCAAACCACGCAATTCAAAGTCTACATATACCTTTCAGAGCCTGCAGTTGTAGATGTCTCCTTTTGAATTTCCAACTGCAATGACAGCAAGGCCAGGATCCCCTTATTCTAGTCACACTAAAGAAATTATATTTGTTCTAAAATACTGAATTACTTGATCTAAATATGAGTGATCCCAACTGCATAGGCATCAACTCTCTCATGGCTAATACTGGTGAGCAGGTTTCAGTGAAATGTGAAGAGATCCTAAGCCACAAACTCTTTAAGACAGTGATCTGCCTTAGCACTGTGAGTGTGCTAAGGTTTCAAAAACACTGAAAGTCACTAAATCTTTATACACCTCCCTGAAACTGTCAGTGTAATGTTTGTGGTTTTTATGAAGAGTTGGTGGTTGAGACTGCTTCTTTGGTCTTTCGTGACACATATCACCATACTGATCTACCTATTAGTCTTAATATACTGAATTACCTTTATGGCATCTCCTGTCAGTATAATATGGACTTGGGATTTGCCTCAAGTATTTGCTGGGCATATTAATTTTTACTTTCTGCATAGTCACAGCTACCTCTCAGGGCCCAGTTTCACTAAGCCCAGGTGCTGGAACAGGAGTGCTCATGCTTGTCTGATCTTGCAGTCAGCTGGATCAGCCCACTGACCCAGCTGAAAACAATTTGCTATTTTTCTAAGGCAAATTTTCAACTGGATCAGCTTGCTGATCTCTTTGATGGCATAGTCACGAGTACTTTGCCAACGCAAGGGAGGAGGGGGACATGCACCTGCAAGATGAAGGACAGTGCCATCCGTTTTGATTTCAGTCTGCATGAACGTCTGTTAAGCCTCACCACGAAGGCAAAGTTCACCACACACTTGAACAGTACAGATTCTGGCTAAGCGCAGTTCTATCCTGCTTGAGTCAGCATTTATAGTCACCAGACCTACACCACCTTAGTTTCAGAGGATTTGCTCCAAAATTATAGTGGTCTGAGGGGTAACTAAGGCAATCTCTGTACAAGGAGCAGCTGGTATGAAGGAAGAAGACACAGATCACTATCAGTGCAATGTTGTTGAAAACATGTAATCACTATTTAATTTGACTTCTCAGCTTTGCTAAGCTTTTGGAAATTTTCCAGATGTAAAAGTCCTTTCTTTTCTTATACCAAGAGGAAGCTTCTTCTGAATTTCAAGGAGACAAAATGCAGCACAGGACACTATGAAATACTATAGCAAAATTTTCTGTCTGACACAGAGACCTAAAACAATTCCTGCATTGGTGCTGTAGTACCTTTAGGTGACCAGGAAATCTGTTTGCACATCTGCCTGGACATTTTTAAATATCTTGATGGCATTTAGAGTTCTGCTTGGAAGTCAGACATCTGCAGTAGATAAATGGATCTAACTTCTCCCTACAATAAACTGGACATGCAGTCGAAACAAAAATTCTTATATGGTAAGTGGGGAGAGACAGTAACCTCCAGAAAGCAACTCAGTCCATCCCTCAGGTATGCAAATATGAGGGGAACTGAACCCTGAAAATACCCCTCTCCCCTCCTCACCACTGAAGGTAAAAGAAGCCAAGGCCTTAAACTGAAGAAGGAAAAGAAGTCTGGACTCACTAAAGGATGGATTGGAACCAAAGAAAACCCAGATTTATGAGGATGAAGTGGGCTCTGAGAGTAATCTAGAACAGGTCTGTCAGAAACTTGTGCAAGCCTGTTTTATTCTAACTTCTTGAGCTATCTTTAACCTGTGAACCTCAGGCTGCTGGGAAGCGCCAGGGCCAACGCAGTCATATGGGGGTGGGGAGAGGGGTGTCTTTTCTCAGGTAGGTGACTGTTGTGGGCAGAGGAAGCACAGGCTGAGCAGGAGTGCAGAGGTCCGAAGCCAGGGTAGAGTTTAGATCCTGCTCACCCTGAGCCTACCATACTGGAAGACAAGCACAAGCACTGGATGAAGGTCTAGAAGTCTGCAGCACTTGAAAGTCTGGAAATGCTCTTCTGGCTGAGAGTGAGAGCGTCAAACTTACAAGTCTTTATGCACATTGTACAGAGTCAATTTGTCACTTGCTGGCTCCAGTCCAGGTAGGACATAACTCTTACCGCGAGTACAATTTTAAACAGACATTTCTGCCTAGACAAGAAGGCAAGTGTGTGCAATTTGGGACCAGAAAAGCCTCAACGCTGCATGCACTCAGTGCTGAAGCAGTACCATTTCCAGGGCCTGTGTGTGTCACAGCTGACGGCTGTGGAGCCTGAGTGATGGAAATGGCTTCCTGCAGGCAGAGCAAGCTTGTTGCTATGCTATTTCCAAGCCCTTTGCTTACTTCTGTTACTGGAAAGAACTTACGTTTGTTTCTAAATCTGTGTCTATTGATTAGCACTTAGTAACTGGCTGCACGGCTTAATATAATGATCATAGCTCTTGCTTCTTTTGTTATTCCCATTGCACAGAAGATTGTTCTTTCTTTTTTTAGTTGCAGGATGTTCTTGTTAGCTCAGCTTAGTACCGTGCATGCTTCACAGTCCAGGGTATCTGGGATTTTCTTTTGAAGCATTTTATACTGGCAATGAAGAAAAAACAAAGTCCATAATACTCATTTTGAATGAAGTTATGACTATATACCAAAATATTATTGAGGTGTAAAATACCACATAACTCATCAGTTTTTACTGCACTAGGTATTTGGTTGGCTCTCTCTATTAGAGAAAACACTTGTTTTTCCCACATCTATATTAATTACACTTACAAACAATACTGTTTTTACATCTGTGCTTTGGCTGTAAAATAAAATTAATCAGACGAGTCTGTTAAGATTTGCCTTTAAAAGATATTAATTGCAAATACCACATTATAAAATTACAATTACCTGACCAGCTAGTAGATCTTCTCTGTACTGGTTTCCTGACCAGAGCATTAAACTATTTGTGATTATATATCTAAATAACTTTTACTCAGCTCATGCATTCCAGCTCCTTTCCTGAGGAAAATCTGGTATCAGATGTCAATTATTGGTTACATTAATTTATTCAAGCATTTTCTTCAGCAATTTCTACTAACTTTCATCCTGATAAGAGAGTTAATTGAAAACACAAGTAATATTACATGTGGTTACACAAGTGGTCAAAAGCAATTCTCACCAATATTTGCTGTAGATGTTCAGTCAGATGCTCAGCAAGGCAGCAACAATAGCTCCAGTGTAGTTCAGTGGAAAGAGATTATATGGACCATTATTGTATGCAGTGTGTCCTCTCATGTGATATTCATGCCCCAGCCCTATCCACAATAGGTCTCCAACATCTGCTTTACCGCAGATCGAGTTAGGTTATGGCTCTTCAGGACTTGTTGGGAAAGAGGATCAGACTAAGTTCCTGTTGAGGTTTCTTGGGGAGCTCATCTATCAGCATTTCCAGGAGTGCTGCTGCACCATTCATATCTGATTCCAAACACAGCAGCAATGCCCACTGCAGGTCTCCCAGCCACAAGACACTGTCTGGGTGATACTGCCTGGGATAAAATAGAAGCTGCCAGTTGGCCACTACTGTGACCCTTTTCAAACTGGCAGAGCTGAGGCGCAGTGGTGCCAAACTCCTGATGAGGACACAGATAGACTCACTTCCCCATCCAGAAGTTCTATAGTTGCTGGTCATCTTTGAGACCCAGGAACATCAGTTTCTGGTCAGAATCTGGATCTAAAAGAGGTCACAAAGAATTGTTTCAGGTGCAGCATGGTGCCATCCCGGCAGACTGCTGCTAGAAGGTGTCTGATGACAACATAATGAATTTTGGGAGGCATCTTTGAGATTTTGGCTCTTCCTACACAGTCTTGTCATGTCCTGAAATCAACTCAGACATCTCTCAGCTATTCATGACCAGTAGGAAATGAAAGCTGATCATCACTTTCATCTGTTTTCTAAGAAAAGAACTTTGAACTGGTGTTGGCACCAGGGGACTGAGTGGAGTAGCCCAGCAGAACATATGCTCCATCCTCTCCCACTGTACAACAAGGTTCCTGTTTGAAAACTTGGAAAAAGCTACTGCTTCATGTGTCTGGGACTGGTGTCCAAGTCACCATGACTATAGACAGAGCTGATATGGACACCACAGAGGCAGAAAAAGACTCTTGCATCTGGAATAATGTCTCTACAGTGTGTGAGATCAGTTTTGCTTACACCAGTTCTGCCTTACCAGGTCAGTTCTTGAATACATATTTTTCACAAGGTGATGCTGGAGACCAGAGGCTCTCCCCTGTGGCATGCACTCTACATACCAGCTGCTTTAACACATCCTACTTGTACTGAATATGCTCAGGAAATCCTGCTCTAATACTTTGGATGTCACCCAAAGGGCCACCTCAGTAGCACTAACGCTGTCCCAGCCAGTGATAGCAATGCTAGGCCCTTTAAGAAAGCTAGATGTCTGTTCCTGTTAACACAAAATCTCAAAGAGATGAATGAGAAAGATTGAAAAAATTAGAATTTATTAGTAATGTAGACAGCTGATGCTCTTTTAGCAGGAACATACAACAATTTTTAGTCATCCTTCAAAGGGTTCTAATCTTTATCTTGGCAGGATGGTAAACAAAACCACAATCACAGGATATACAAATGACTCATCCCAGGGGGTTCTGCTTCTTCAGCTCCAGTGTAATGTTCCACCTAAAACACAAAAATGCAGAATGTAATTTAGGAGTCAAGAAAGGCTGGGAATGGTATCCTTGGCTCTGTGCTCCACTGCTCTCACAACAGCCTCCCTCCTGCCTCTGTGTACAGCGTAACAGCTCCTGCATTCTGCTTGCACAGCTGTAAGAGAAACACCGTGCACCTCAGTCACAGACGGAGGCTGTCACTGCAGTAAAATGGCCACAATCAAATAATGTGCCTACATTCAGGGAGATAGCCACTTTGAAAGGAGGTGCTAAGAGGTGCTAAGAAAGTTTCCGTCCTTAACTTCACTGTGACCTAAAATAAAAACAAATAGCAACACACATCCTTAATCTTAATATTGAAACACTTTCCAACAAAAGAGAGACAGTTTTGTCTCATTTTAGTCTGATTTTGTTGTTGCTTTTTATTACTAAAACAGAAGAAAGGATGGTCTTGTGATTATAATCACAGGCTACAAGTCAGGAGATCGACATTAAGCTTTTCAAAATTTTTCTCAATAGTTTTGGTCTCTGTTTGCTCTAGGAAAGAGTGAGTGACGTGCTTCCTTAGCTTACAGGATTGTAAGAATTTTGAAGAATAAAACCCAAAAAATGCTGGATTTAAAGTCTGGTGATTAGATCAAATTTTGGTTAACTAGGGCTAGTTATATTTCCAGCAGAAAATCTAACTAAATGAATGCTCTGTATGTGTCTAAATCAGTGTGGCTGCTTGTCTTAAAAGAAAGTTTGGAGTAAGCATTCAGTGCTGCTGTGATTGACCCACGGCTCACCTATGAGATGCTGTTTTCAGGTCATGGCCACATAAACACAAAAAACCCAGTTGCCAAATACATTACAGGCTGAGCTTTTCTGTAGCCGTGTGACATGGAAACATCATGTAGTGATACTCACGCAATCTTGTCAATCTATCTGTTACATCTGCAGTGCAGTACCGCCTGAAGTTTGGCCTTGGTTCAGGGTCCTATTGGGCCAGATGGGGTACAAATAAATGACTTTCTTTCTTAAAGCAGGTTTTGGAGCCAGAGAAGATCTTGCTGCACTCATTGCAGAATTATGTGCTTCATCTGACAGTGTGGGAATTGTAGAATCATTGAACAGCTTGGTTTGGAATGGACCTTAAAGATCATCTGGTTCCATCCTCCTTACCATGGGCTTTCACTTTATGAGGAGAAGTTTACTGGGAGAGAAAAAAATACAGCAAGATAAAGCAGAAAAGGCTGTTCCTTATAACAGCATTGCTGGTCAGAAAATAGACAGCCCTAAGAATGAATTCTGGCTGCCTCAAGCTGTTGGAAACTTCTGAGAGGGCAGGCTGCGGCAGGAAATAAAAAAGCACATTGAATAAATCACTTGATGCTCTGATTAAGAGGCATGGGACTGTGTATCATGTGATAGTTAAAGCTGTAAGCTCCAGCCTTGAAGATATTATTTGGTACACGAGCAGTCTGAATGGGCAGATGGTATTCATGAGCAGGATTACTATTTCTAGCAAAACAGGTCAAACCAAGTCACTTAGAATTGGAATTGAAATGTAGATTGTTATCTCTGAAGGTGTCTGACTTTTGAAAGAGAGCTAATGAATCGGGCTCATTATAATTGTATCGTTTTCAACAACAAAATCATTCTGTGTAAGAGAAAAGTTTTGCCTTTGTTTCCTTTCTGTCAGCTAACTACCCACTCATTCACCAACATGAAATTTGCCTCCAAATAGGAATGGATCAGCTGACTAGTACTGACCAAAAGTATTCATTTTCCTACACTACGGAATAAGGCCACATCATGTCATGAGTGAGAGTAAATGCTGCACACGAAGTGTGGTTCACTGACAATAATGCCTATCCTTATAAATAGTAGCCAGACTCACTTCCCCATGGCTTTTCTGTTAGCGGGCACATTCGTGGGTTGCTGACTGCTCTGAGCCAAGGCTTAAAGCAGGTTGCATAGGCAGCTCAGGGATGAAACTCTCTGCCCCGCAAAGGCACAGAATCACTAAGATCAACCATGTGGCAGAGGTGCCCACATTACTTCCTATGGCAAGCTCAGATTGCTGGCTAGACTGAAGCAGAGGGTAGGAGGAGCTGCTCTTACAAACAGAGGTTCCAGAGGCCTTTCAAAACTCCTGTCTCCTCACAGTGAGGGAGGAGAAGTGACAGCGATTCCTGGGTAACAGCAAGAGCCAGGCAGCTGCTTGCAGGGGTAGCATGGCAAGCTGGACCAAGGTCCTACAAAGGACCAGAAGGCGCTTTGTAAAGGACCTACGGGAAGGAGAGATCCTTCTGCCTTTTCTGCATGAGCATCTGGGACCATTTCGCACAGACCCATTCCCAGAATACTTCTTCGCCATAAGACCTCCCCAAACCCCAACACATTAACAGAGTATTAGCAGAAAAACATTATCTAGGTTGACTTAATGGACATGGAACACATGGGAATTTCAAGTGCTCTGCTTTGTCTTCCTGAGCTTGAGTAGGTGAGACCCTGCTCAGCTCACTACAATGTGGCCAGATGCCTCTTCAGCCCTGGGGCAGCCTCCAAATCTCCTTGGCATCGGCTGACGTCGGGCTCCCAAGCAAGCCTGGGAAGTCTCACTCAAGCCCGTGTCTTGCCCAGAAGCCCGCAGACAGACGATGAGCAGCTGCCCGCGCCAGCACGTGGTGCTGGGTGGTGAGAGGCAGCGGTGGCCCCGCAGCTCGCAGGTGCAGGGAAGGCGCTGCCAGCCCGTGTCTCCCAGCGCTGCTCTGGCAAGCTGGGCCGGCTGGGGCTGTTGGAGGAGGCAGGCAGCTCCCTCACCTCAGGCAGGGGAGGAGGCAGCAGGCAACAACCTCACAAGCCAGAGCAGAAAGAGGCCACCAGCCTGGGACAGCTCTGCTCACTTGTGAGAAACAGAGTGTCTCTTCCTTGCTCCACCTATGCCACTTCAGCATCACCAATCCTAAAGGAGTGAGGAAACTATACCTGAGGCTTCCACCAAGCCTGTAAAGGCATGGACAAGAAAATACACAGTACTTTGACTCCACTGGCTGTTGAAGCTGTAGTGTGAAATAGCCATGGAGCTGCAGAAGAGTGAGAGGGTAAAAGAGAGAGGTGAAGACTTGAGGGAATTTGTCACAGAATTAATTACTCCTTGAGGAAGATGCTTGTCATCAGGCAGCTCCCGTATGAGACATGATTTCAGCTGGGTCTTCAGAGATAGTAGGGGCCAAAATCACCTTGTTATGTCCACAGGAGAAAGGGCAGTGCTCTCCTCATACAGTGGATGGGCCGGTTAAGCAACACCAAAAGGGCTCAGATTGCATTGGGATGTTTGTGTGGTGGGCACTGCACAAACTCACAGTAAGGCAGTCTTTGCTGCAAGGGGCTTGCACTGCACATTGGTCCACTAGTAAAAAGTAGAAGGAGAGAGGAGAAAACAGACCATCGCTATTTTATCTGGGGGAGGAAAGAAACCTAAAGCTGAAGGAGGTAAACCATGGACAAAGGACAAGAGAAAGAACAGGCAGTGAAACTGGCTGGAAGTGAAGGAACTGGGAAAAAGGGATGGCAAAGGATTTGGCTGTATAGCCAATCTGCAGAGGAGGAAATCACGGACACAGTACAGCCCAGGAGCAAAGCCAGCCAGCTTTGCCTCCCTGCATCAGCCAGCTCTGCCTGTGGGGCCAGAGAGACAGGAGCTGGTACGTGCGGAGCAGATGTTGAGCTGTGTGATCCTGAACAGAAAGACTGTGTTAGATCAATATCATACCAATTTCTGGGCCAGGAGGTGCAAAAGCAAGCAACTATTTTAGCTGACTGCTTTATACATATAAGATACAATCTTGGTCCCAAAGTAGGAGTATAACAAATTTTGCAGTGACACTTTTATTCCAAGCCTCAGACTCTACTGCAACTAATCAAAATGTGCTTTGTGTTTCTCTTACCCATGCCCACATATGAATTTAATATGTGTGATCAGAACACTTGTGAGAAGTGCCAAAATGAGGATTTTGGAAAGTAAAACTGTACCTTTAACCACAAGACAAAAACAGTGTAAGCAGGGCCTTTAACGTGCCTCATTCAGGTACAGGGGCCACAGAGACAGGGGCAGAGGGGCTGCAGCAGTTTGCCTCTCACAGGCACCTGCTCCCTCCTCTCTGGGTTCAGTCTTTCAGCAATGTTGGCAATTCCTGGCAGCTGTGGTGGTGTCTGTGCATTGGCCAATGGCTGCCCTTTTAAAATTTTCACCTAAAGGACATCTATTGATTCTCTTTTCCTTATGTTTTCCTATTTTTCTTTTTTATTCCCTTTGATTTTAATAGATTGGAAAGCAGTGTATGGAAAGCAAGAAGTAGCAAAGGGAAATCAGTGACATTCCTTTCTGGGTCACAGAAACCAGAAAGGTTGCCAGATTGTTGGCAAATATGCAAAGAACTGAATCTAAGCACATTCATTTGATGTTGCAAACAGGATTTAAATGTTGCATTAGGCTTGTGACTTCTCTTTTGACTTCTACTATCCATAATTCATTATTTGTTGCATGTGACTCATTGATTGAATCATATGCATTATTTCTGCCATGTAGTAAGTTTATCTAAAACTGGTCTATTAAAAAAGTCTCCCTGAAATGTCAGCAAAAAGAAACACCTTATGCAAATGTTGGTAGAAAATAAAAGAAAAACAAAAGTAGGGTAAGTTGAGCAAGGATAGTTCTTGAATAGGTAAAATATCTGGAAATATTTTATTTTCTTTTTCACTCACATCCTGTCAAGCTATGCCAATTCACCCAGAGAGAGACCAGGCACAGGGATGCAAAGGTTATGTCGGATACAGATAAACTTCTCTTTTATCTCTTTATGGTCTCAGTTTCTGAGCTGTAATTTGAACCGGAGATCAAGTCAATGTAACAAAGACACAAAACATTGGTCAGACTTCAGTAGGCACAGGTCCTGAGATTCAGTTTCCAAACTTTCCAGTTTGTGGCTAGCATCAGATGTCATAAGCTGTACCTCTATTCTTTTAAAAGGGTTCAGTGGTCTGAAGGCAACATAAGAATACCAGTGATGAATTACAGTATGCAGGCAGTTAGGTTTTGTTATTCTTTTTTAACCTTCTTCCCTCATTTATCAGGTTTTATTGTAAATTCTAGCTTATCTCTTCACAAGCACCTATATTTGACAACCTGCAGCAGTGAAGCAGCATTGGCCTCTGCCTTTCAGAAAGAGAGTAGTTTGGGCTTTGCAGAATGCATACTCACCACACAGGTGCACCTTCACATAGACTGAGTGTCATCACCACACCTTAATGCTGGAGTGATCCAGGGAAGCCTTAGTGTAAGTATGCACCAGGCACCGTTCAGCAAGATGGCCAACATGCAAATGAAAGATAAATAAATGACAAACTGCTACAGCTTCAGCTTGCAGAGTGTCAAGTAGCTCTTGGAAAGTGTTTAGAACTTTCCGCTTCAGGTAATTTCCATGGAGGCTGAGACATTTCAACATGGGCAGAGTAGGTCTGTCACTTCGTAATATTGAGCCTTAGAGATCAAGGGGAGTGAGGAGCTGCAGAGCCCCCAGGCTGCGGGAGCTTTGCCTGTGTGACAGCTACACACTCAGTAGATATGGCTCTGACAGCAACTCCTGCAGCCCGTTGTTCTTCTGTGGCAGATAAATGGACATCTCAGGCACTCTAGACTCTGAAGCATTCCTGAAAAATTCCAAGGTCATCTCTGCCTTGCTTAAGGATTGAATTCCCATTTTTAAGTTTAGCTATCCTGAGGAAAACCCTCCTCTCCTCCATCTCCACAGTGCAGGCAGTGTGTGAGCCCAGAGACCACTTACGATATAGGTAACAGTATCATGGCAATAGAGACAAGGTTGTTGACATCTACTGTGACACACAAAAGGAGAAATTTCTACTCATCACCCCTACTTTTAATATCTATACTACTTTATGATAGCTGGACAGGTTTCATTGAGAAGAGGTGCATTTATTAAAGCTGGTGTGTTTATCTTAGTGAATATTTACATATATGTGCTTCCATAGTAGGTGTGTACATGACAGACTAAGTAAATTCAGTTTAAAGGCCCAAACAGAGCATAAGAGGCAGCAAAAATAATTCTCTAGGCCTCAGCCAAACCCACATCACCCCTTTTAGTCACTCTGATACCCAGCTACTTATAACTTCATTATACAAACATATTACACAGATGTTGGTGATTTTATGTTGCTTCTCTTCAAAAGGTTTATGTGAGTGTCTCTCAGGTTAGGGCTCACCCGTGTCCTGCCCTGCCTGCAGATCCCCAAGGATGTGCAAAGCCTCCAGTGCCTGGGCTTGCCATTTACTTGCGCAGGAGCCACCGCGTGATCTGGACTCCCATACGAAAGTGGTGGGCTGTGGGGTCGTTCTCTGACTAGGACACTCCTCTCCCCTGCACTACTGCATGCTGTGATACTGACTGTGTGCTACACTTCAGGCTGAGAAGCTTGGGAGTTCACTAAACGGAGTTGCAGAGACAGGAGGAACTAGTCACTGAGTCTGAGGAGTGCTGAGAGAGAGAGAGAGAGAGGGAGAGAGAGATTTAACAGTGCCCAGTGGAGATGCCTTACTAAACTAATACAAACCCAATAAACAGAAGATCTGCTAATTATCAAAAGAAGTTAGGCAATGAAAAGCAGCAGAAAGCCAAGCAGCAATACTGAGCCTCTCAATGCAAAGAGAAACTACTCAGCAAACACAGTTTGTAATACAAAAGGAAGGGATAGATCATATTTTAATATGATTTGCATTGTATTATTAATTTTCTGTGCATTTTTTCTGACTGAAGATATTTATGTACATCCAGCGGATGAAAGATGATCACAGAAGCTATGTTGCTTTAATTATACTCTTTGAAGCCAAGTGTTTATCCTTTGGAATTAGGAAACAGCCTCTAAAAGTATTTAAAAATGAAAAGGGAAACTACTTTCCATAAGTCTGATCTCCAGGGCTATATTATGAGGAGAACATACAGATATTTTCAGGAAAAAGAGAAGGTGCCACAGAAGAGAAGTGTTACACCTGCACTTGCATTTCTAGCTCATGGAACTCCAGGATACTGGGCCCAAGTCAGCGGTCACTATGGTTACAGACAGATGTGAAAGCTCCCTTTGAACACAGCATCAGCTGCTGCTGTTAGTGAGGTCCCCAGAGAGGCTGTGAAGGATGGGAGAGAGCGGCAGCCTTTCCCCAGCTTGCAGAGGAGGATGCCCGTGGTGGTTCAGAGGTGTCTCAAAACCATGCCCTGCTAATGAGCAGAAACAGTGCTGCAATGTACAGGCTGTGGCAGGGCTAGCACAAATGGGGCACAGGTACCGGGAATGGCCCTGAGAAGCTCATCTCGTGCGACGGCAGGGAACGAAGTACGCATAAACATGCAGCCGCTGGCACTTTAGGCAGCATCCATGAGCAAAGCAGCCATTTTCTTCAGAGGTGGGGCTGAGATGGAGGAAATGACTGAGCACCATAGGGGCCACATCCCAGTGCAAACTGGTTCTCTTTTTTGCCTGTACTCCACATCATTTAGTGTTTGCATAACAAAAGTGTCCAATCAGCACAGCAACACACAGAAACCTGGATGTTCCTGAGTCAAGGACTCTTTATCACAAGTTATTGCTCTGACCCCAAGTGTGGGCAGGTGAAAACAAAATTAAATCCACCAAAACTGGAGTGAATTTTGTCCTTATATAACGCTGTTTTTTGGAAGGAATCATTCCAAATTATACTTCCCTGATTCCATTATTTGTCCTGTGAGTCAAGAAGCTTGCACTCCACTCATGACACTCTGCCCACTTTTCCCTGGGATATGTATGTGTATTCATGTGGATATCACGCATCATTTTGCAAATTGCTCTAGCAGCACTCTTGGGTAAATATATCAATAACAGTTTTCCCAGTCTTGTTACTGGCTTGGCTAACCATTAACAAAATCGTCCTTTTTACAAAGTCCATAAAATGTCTGTAAGCACAAGGTGCAATGTTCTTCTCTTCAGCACACCAGGCTCTGGTCTTCAAAGATGCAGGTGATGAGTTGAAGACTCCTGAAATGTTGTTCCATTTGCACATGTGAACTAGAAATACTTTATGCAAGATTTCCAGACTCCTGGGGCAACCCTTTTTGTACCCCTAAATAAACCTTCAGTAGGTAAAGAGGGGCTTTGGGTATTATTTTAATGAACTATACTTGTGCTTCTCCAGCTTCCTGTGTACTGCTGGACAGGGAAGAGGTCAGAAAACAGTTGATCACTAGCCTTCACCATAGAAAGCAAATTGTGGGCAAACAGCACCCAGGGCAGGCAGCTGGTATGAAGTGATCTGTCAGGAGATGAATGGGCTGTTTTCCTAAGGGCAAACCACCATGGTGGAGATAACAGAAGGTCCAATAACAAAGGAGTGATTTCAATAATTAAAATTTTAAAGGAACATAACATAGTAAGCAAAGTTGCATAAGACGAGATACGTAGAGGGAGAGAAAGCAGCAAGGTATTTTCTGGGAAAAGCAAAGTCTGTTGCATGGGTACTTGTGCATCTGTAGACATAATCTGAATTTTGACTCAGCCCTCTAATCAAAGGGCACTGCCAACTATACCCAGTGAACAAACAAATGTTGGCTTGTTTGGAAGGAAGAGCTGCATCACTACAATTATTTCTGATGGTGCTATTTGCCTAGAAGGTATGTGCCTTAAAAAAGACTCCTCGGCAAGTACATGGAAATGAGTTAGAGCTTGACTCATGGACCTTGTCTTGAGGACCCACCTCATGAAGACGCTGCATTCTGTCTTGCTTAAGGGTGTATTTGGGGAGACTGTTTGCAGAAAAAAACTGTGACAACTTCTTCCCTGAGGAGGAACCCAACACATGCTTTCAAATCTCATTATCATCCAGATGCATTTCCCAAGTCTTCAAAAAATGGTTTTCTATATTGTGTGGCAACGTGAAAGACTCATGGACTAACCACCCAGTGAGGGGGAAAGTGGAATTTTGGGAGAAGCTACATGCCTTATGGCTGTGGCACTAGGTGATCTTAGAACCATCAAAAGGGGATGGTATTTTCTTCCTTGCCCCAGCTTCTCCTCCTCCGTCCATTTCTGGCCCTGTGCTGCCATCAGCGCTGCCCCAGCTCCCTGACCAGTCACACAAGTAGCAGAGGGCAGAATGGAGAGCTGGGGACTGGGCAGTGGGAGGGGCATGGAGAGGAAGGAAGAGCTCTCCTTCTGCTGGCCAGGAGGTGCTTTAACAGCTTCATCACCATGTGCAGCTTTGGGTGCTGAGAAATGTGCAAATACTTTGGTAAACATTGGCATGATAAAAATAGTTGGGGTCACAGGGAAATCACTCCTCCCTCTGACTACCTTCAGTTGCCAGACTCCAAAGTAGCATACCAGTTGTTGTGAGAGAATGTTGACTTTCAAGTTGCAGGCTATGTTTCAAGTCCAGGATGATAAACCTCCATAAATATACTTATAATTTACCTTCAAGAGAGGAGGATGTTCTGCCACCGAGAGACTGTACCACATATGTTTCCTGACCCCATTGCTCTCTCAGAGGGAAAGCAGGTGCCTTTTTCATACTGTATGTGTTCCTAGCCATAAAACAGAGGAGGCATCTGTCATTCAGAAAGTAATAGAGAAGGTTGAAGGCAAAAAAAAAGAAAACCTAAGTCATAAAGATCCATTTTACATCTAGAAGATGCAGACAATAAAGTTGTGAGTCATCCTTAACAAATTTGTCTGCTATTTTGTGACTAGTGCATTAAATTATATAATTCACAAATGTCCAGCCCTTTAGGATTTTACCAAAAGCTATTTGCTGATTTAGAGATAGAGACAGCAAAATGAAGTGAAAAAGCAGGGCCTTTTGGAGAAAGGGAAGCAATTAGCACTAATGGATTTATTGTGCAAAAGCCCACGTGGTTGAAGGACTATGCACGTACACACACATCTGGCTGCTTCAGCTGTCAGTAGTCATGAATGCAGCTTGCTGATGCCAAACAAAAATCTGTATCAATACAATAAGTTATCTATTCATTTTTATAATGTAGATCTCAAGGTATTAGCCAAAACTGTAGCAACAACAGAAAACAAACAGCTGGGTTTGCCAAGAGAAAGTTAAATTTGAACAAAGTTAATCAAAGTCCATGCTAAACAACTCAGCTAATAGGTTGGCAGAGCTTACCTACTGAGTCACAGAGGGACTGCTCCAACATTTGCAATGCAAACAGCTGGGATATCACTGCCAAAACAGAGGAAAAGCTCATTCCCTTTCTGATACACGTCTCTGGCCCCAAATATAGGTCAGAAGTGCATGTACCTTTGTTACTGCATACACTCAGCACATTGCAACGCCAACGGCGCATTTAAAGAAAATGTAATCTCAGAGTTAGAGACGCATAAGGACCAAGTCTTTATCTTAAAAAAACAATAAAAAGTGAAGTCGTGAGAAGGGCACACATGGTAAGTGGGTAGAAATCATCAAATAGATTCACCTTAGGTGAATAAGCTAAATCTGCCCAGCGATATAGACAAAGTGCATGTAAGAAAACCTTTGTCTGGTGCCTGTAAGGGAAAGGAACAATTAAGCTGAACTCTGGATGCAGGTACTTGGCTGTTGGAATGCAATGCCAGGGCTCAGAATTCTTTATCTCCCTTTCACTCTGTTCATTAGCACCCAGTACTTTTCATCCTCTAGGGCTGTTGTCTCAGCCACATCAATTCGGATGGGTTCACCCCTAGTTTCATAATATTTAATTATCTTTCATAAAAGCCCAGCTCTTGCATTTATGTGGTCAGTGAAGAAACTCCACTTCCCCTTTAAAAGCTACTCATATCCTCAGAGTTGCGGACTGAAACACAGAAAATGAAAGTACTTAAGTCTCAGAAAACAGAAGGCTAAAAAATAAACTAATATTCAGTATTTTCAGAAACATTATGAATTTTAAAGCAAATGTTATTTTTTTTATAGTAAGACTGATTCATGGCTTTTGGTCTCCGGTATGATAAGTGTAAGTTTACATAGCCTTCTTCCCACGGCAGTGAACAGGAGCTAAATAATTCTCTGTATTCTGAGGCTAGTTAATATCACACAAAATACAGCAGAATTTTACAGCAGAGAGATAGCTGATGACATGTCTATTTTATAAAAAAACAGAGTTTACCATAAATATATGAGTCCTTAAAATTTCCACATTGAAGATTTTAGCCTTTGGTTAGTGATTCTAAAATAGAGCACTCTATCTTTAAAAATCACCCTCTTAAAAGAAAATGCAGTTTTGGGAAAGTCTTGAAAAAAATCAGTATGCTTCAAAAATTAATGTTAAGAAGGCATCCCGTTTAGCAGTTATTAAAATTAATGATTTCCAACTAATTTTAAAAATTTCTTACACATGACATTGTTATTTCCTGATTATGATCACACTGTGAATAAACGAGGAAATACTACAGAAAAAAAAAAAGTAATACATTGTCAATTTTAATGGGGAAATTGTATTTTCAGTGGATTATTTGCAAGGAACAGATTAAATGGATTAGAAACCCATTTTGAAAGGACAAGTGAGATCATTTTACACATTTCTTTTTCTTCTAAGTAGAGGTGCTCTGTGGAGGCATGTCTTGCAAGCGTGCAGTGTCTAGTTGTGATAACAACCCTGGGCACCCACAGAATCTGCCATTTTTAGATCAATGTGGTACATCTAACACAACAGGACACATCAAATGAGAAGCAGGATATATTCATCTCAGCACAGAGTGGGTAGGCTGAGATGAGTTAAATGAAGCTCAGATTCTATACATGGTACCTTTTACTTATGTGTTATGCTTTGAATATAAAAGAAGACCTGGTTTACCAAACATTTATGTAATATTTTTCCTCATTAAGAATTTATTAACAGTTTCATCAGCATTGAAATCACAAGAAGGAGAGGCAAAAAACCACCCAAGTCCATTTAAAACCATTAATTAGCTGGGCAATGTGATTATTCATTCACAACAACTGTTGCCTCCTTGGGGTTTCAGTGATCAGCTGTGGAAACAAATGCACACTGGAACACATTAAAATGAGAGGAAGTTGGTTTGGGTTTTTTTGCGAAGGAAACTGTCCCAAACAATCCTTAGAGGTGGAAAAATTTCATGAAGGTATTAAGTACATAAACCTGCACAGTCAAAATTGAGTTTCGTTTTCCTGAGGAGCATTTAGAATGCTGAAAATGTCTCCTGCTGCTACATGATTTACTTCCCTAACAAAGAACATGGAGTGCTTTTCTGAAACACAGCCATGTGGGGCTTTACAGCATACTGCAACTCTTTGTTTGGTTCATAATTATCCAATAGGCTTTGCAGCTTTGGCCTCTGTTCCCCCTAAAAGCAATGGGAACGATGTTATTGATTTCAAGGAGACGCAAGTGTCAGCAGCTTTTCCATCCGTAGCAGCTACATACATGCAAGAGCATGCCGCTTTGGGCTCCAGTTACTTACTTAAAAGTCAAGTGTTCAAGAAAACAGTGCGTCTTTATCTACTCCTTACTTCCTGCTGCCAGTGAAGACAGGCACTGACAACACTGACTGCAATTTCCCTTTTTGTCATAAGACACGAGCTCTTACACTGCTACTGCCTCTACGGAGAGCCAGGTACTGTTACAGGCCCTCTGCTACTGCCTAGGTTGAGAGGACTTTTGAACCAAGGTGGTTTCAAATCTGAAGTCCTTTGAAGGATAATGACCTTCATTTTCCTTTGACTAGAGGGTGACTCATTCAATTCTTTTGCACGCTGTGGCTGAGGAATAGTGGTAATTTCAGCCAAAAACCACTAGCCAGCTAGTGTAAATCACACAATGTCAATATCTTGCTTTAAATGTGATTTTAAAAGCGGTCTGCTCATGCAATCCTTGCATTTGTGTCTTAGCTGGTGCAGGATGTATTGATGAGGATAGATTTTTCATGTCTGTTCCAGAGGGAGCGTGAGTCACTATAATAAAATCCAAGACTATCCTTCCCTCTCTGCAGATGATCACAATTCCAGGAAATCCTTTTTGTCATCCCTTAGTAGTAACTGGAGATCACCCACTGAAAACCTCTGAAATCTCATCCCTTCAGGCAAGACCATATAGCTGGCAAGTCACACTTTCTGCAAGTATCTCTAAAGGGCAGGGTTAGAATACAGTCAACATATTTGAAAATAAAATACGTTCCAAAATCACAACCCTAACTACTGACCTAACTTCTGTGACAACTTCCACAGGGAAAATGTGTCCACTTGTTCCTCTTTCATCACAGAGTAGACAGAAAGAACTGTTTTCACCTTCAAAGGACCAGTGATTTCTCCCCCAAGTTATGAAATCCACCTTTTAAAAGCAAGCTTGTGAAAGAGTCTGATGTTTGTTGATATTACCTAATTTGTTATATACTAACATCAGAAGCTTAGAGAGCTTTTCAATCAGTCGCTTTTATGAACACTTAGTTTTAAATTTTCCATCATCCTACAGGCTGAAAAATTTTCAAGTAGTAATTTTTAATATAAAAATGTTCCTAATTATTTTGGGATTTTAAATATAAGAGCTGAATATACTGCTTGGTTTCTTTTGAAACAGAGAACAGAAATACCCATGAGCACGATTATACATTCTCTTCCTGATCCCTGTCTAATAATGCAAATTTGGTTTTAATGTCTTCTAGCTTCCATAGGTAGCGCTGTAGGTGAGAATGTTGGGTGTTTTTACCAATTCTGTATGAAGTATGTGAGTTTGTTTTTGCTAAACAGAAAGCAGCTAATTATGATTTTGCTGCCTTTCATATTTGCTTGAGTTTTCAATTCTGAATTTACAAATTTACTTGGAACCAAACACGTTGTGATACACCTATTCTGTACAAGGAAAACCCACCACCTCCCTGTGGATCCCTGTCCTGATTCTGAGACTGTCTAGAAAAACTGCCTCACCTCTAGACCCATTATTTTTCAATATTATGAAGAGGAAGGAGACCTACTTTTTATTCAAAAGGGAAATTAATCTAAAATGCATAATAAACTGTTGCTACTCTGTTGTGAAGAACTGGAGCTTCTTACAGTTTTTTCACTTGCTCTGATAGAACAGCTTATGGTGCTACCATGATTCTCTTACAAACACAGAAGATTTTAGGGTTTGTTTTACAAATACAGTTGCTTCCAGTCACCAGCCTGATCCCTGAAATCGGATATTCTACAAATGCAAGTTACATAGAAAGAAAGGAAAGATAGCATTTTTCTTTCAAGCAGACAAATAATGTTAGACATTAACTGGTGTGAGAAATCGAGCAAACAAATAATGTTAGGCATTAACCAATGTGAGAAATTTTATCTTTTAAAAAACGTTTAGTTGTTCAAAGTAAAAAAGAATAACATCTATTCACAAGAGGGGATAAAATTCTTTGGGATATTGAAGAGGAGGAACTAGACATATTATTTTTCCAATAATATTTGCTTCTGATAATGCTCAGTAACCTCTTGTAAGTGAAGGTTACTTAGGAGTGTTAAGTGCACATGCACAAGCAGGTGCATTGAGAAGTCATGCTGTGCCTTAATATTTGAATTTTCACTGTTTATCTGTTTATTAATATGGAAACCTTGCCTGGGTCATCTGTGGCCATGGTAGCCAATGAGACCACAGAAGTTGCTCAGGCAGGCATTTAATCTTGTTATCCAAGTCAAAACCCCCAAAGTTTGAATCCAGACCTGGCCAACAACAGCAGCTTGGAGTAAACTCCTAACTGCGGTCCTTAGGAGGAAGAATGAAGCAGAACTGAAGACAAAGACCCTGCTAGGATACTGAGAGGAAACCTAGTCAGTAAGAGAGACAAGGTGTGAACTTTTCTGTTCCTTAAACACTCACTAGAGTGAATATTTTAATATGTACTCTAGAAAGGATAAATACAACCCATAGTATTTCAGTGGAGGGGAAAAAAAAGACAACCACAGAGCAGTTTTCAGTGAATGATGCAAAAAAACCCCAGCTACTCCAGATATGCAATCCTGTAAGGGTGCAATCTCCCATTGAGATTGCTGTTAACTGCATAGAGGGAAAAAGAAAACAAGGAGGAAAGAGTGAGCACAAGATTTTGTCAACCAGGTTTCTAGAAAATGGTTGATGAGGTAGGAAGAGCTTTGACTGTGAATTGTGCCTTAAAGACCAGCATGTGCATAATTCTGCTCTCCCGTACACCAGCTAAACAGAAGTCACTCACTTCATTTCACTTGACTGATTTAGACAGCCTCTGCAGAGAGCAGGAGTTGATCAGATGTGAGTCAGTGTGTTTGCCTGCTGCCGTCAGCCCCAGAGGAAAAGTCTCATAGCTGCTGAACCTCCTGCAGCTTCTGAAGAGCTGTGGTTGGTAAAAAGTGGTCAGCCCTAGAGACGAACACAGGATGACTTATTCTGGGATTTCACAAAAGACAGTGCAGGAGAGGGAGTACAGTCCAGATGGGCCAGTGATAAGCAGAGATACAGATGTGCTTGGAATGGTCTTCTGACCGGTACAGGAACAGCCCAACAGCACAGAGTACAGCAGCTCATCTTGCAACTATCTGTGAGTTCCCAGGCTTGTCCTCACTGACCTAGCAGGCGGTGGTTCCATAGTACTACTCCATCACTGAAAGATCCAGCTGAAGAGGTTTCCTGCACCCAGAGAGTCATCCCTTCCTCTCCTGTAGAAGGTGATGCTGTCACCAGTACATGTTCTCTCAGACACAGTTCAGAGTTCAGTCACACAACCTGCCAAATCAGCTGCAGCAGGGAGAGAGAGAGAGGAATATTTTAAGGCAGATTTGTCATCACACCTTTGTAACATGAGGGTACAAACTTATCCGCTCTGCAGTGCAAATCTGTGCAGCTCTGGAGTCTGACTGTGTTGACACTCACACTTGACAAGCTAACTCAGGATGAGTTCTCCTGCATAGCAGTTTATTTGGATTAGTGCTGTGATGGAAGCAAGCACTGCAGTGCTCTCACTGAGCTTTCATTCTTGAGCTTGAAGTACATTGTGGAGAGTACACCTATTTTATTAAAGCATAAGATTTCTTCTTTCTCTTCCTATATTCAATGAAAAGGTTTTCCTTTCTCCATAGGCTTTGGACTCAATTTTTTTACTGTGGACCACTAACTCTTCAGGTTTTAAACACTGCATAACAGATGGTACTATTAAATGTGTTATACCCAACAGCCTGAGCACTGTTAAATGAAATTACGAAGGCCTCAGACAAAAAAATGGCAGTTAAATACACATGGTAGGTAATGCTATTAAACTATTGGACATGGACTGATCACTACACATGGAGTTACACAGAACATTTAAGGAAGTAGAATAATAACCTGTTTCTTCTAGTCGGTCCATTTCTGTAATGTATGAGAGGCTGCAGCTTTATACTCCTGCTTTATAAAAGAATCACTTTTCAAGATATAGTGAAACCAAAAATGTCATACATATTGATGCAAAAGAGGAAAGTATCATGATATATGACCCATGGCACCATATATAACTTGACATGCGTTAGGAAAATGTGGTCTGCATCTAAAATGAATAGCTTCTATGCATGGCTCCTGTGAATAGCACTTGAAATCATGACACAGACTGACTCAATATACATGAAATCCACCATCAGATCCTAAGAGTTGCCTTCTGTCTCTTTTCAACCGGACAAATGTCAGGCCATTAGAAATCAGTGTTTTTCTGTTCTGGTGGAAGCACACAGAGGCTGTGGCTCACACAGAGGGGAAAGCTTCTTCAAGCTCTCAACCACAGCTTATAACATAGACAGAAAAAAAATTCCAAATGCTGAAAAAATATAAACAAAACCTTGAAATGCTCAGAAGACTTTGCTTTCACAGGTGTGACATGTTATACCTGTAAACACAACCCCCAGTACTTAGCCAGACTTCTGTGAGAAGGTGCAGTGACACCAGAGAGGAAGTCTGATGGCTCTGTGACCTGTCACAAGGGCTAAAGAGACCATTATTTGTCTGGTCTTAGGAGTGTCCAAATTGAGAAGTAGTAATCTAGTTCTGCTTAATCTAATAACTGCATCTAAATTACTGCTTAGATGCTGAATAAATCCTTCTCCGCAAAGATAAAATGACATTTTTGTGGTGTTTTCATACAGAGCAACAAGCTCTCTCCAGCTCAGTCAAATTTACTGTGTAATTTTCTTCTGGCAATGATATTTCTGTGGTGTGCTCATCTGCATGCTGACCACGAACTCACTTTGTGTCATTGAACAGCAAGAAGGGGTAACAGCCCTCTCCTTTTTCACTTTTTATCTCTAGTTATGGGCATGCAGAGCTGGACTATCTGTGATCCAGCTTGTTTTCAGCCACAAGAGGAAGCAGAAGGAATGGTCTAATACTCTAAAGCAAGAACAGAGAACGTATAGATAGCCAACTTCTACCACCCACTATAGGCAATTTGTGCCTTTATATGAGCGTGTTGCTGAAGAAATCCTCCAAGACCACCTTTTTATTTAAAAACGTGAGATCACAAACTGTAACTCTTCTTCCTCTCTTTGTTTGCCCCATAACTATGTATGCTACCATTGACACCTCCTCACTATCTGCAAGTAGATTTGCATGCACTTTTTAAACTGAGGATTCAGATTAATACCACAGGAAATGTAAATTTTTAGATCTGAAGCAATAAACCAGATTTGAGGCAATGTATGAAAAATCCAAAAATTTCAGCTACTGGCAAAACATGATACTACTCAAGAAGTTTTTCCGTAAGGTACTTTGCCAAATTTGTAATGTCATATATAAATGAAGGAAAGAACCTTGTGATTCAGTACATCGTTATTACATGTATATCTGACAGCATATATGCAGACAGATATGTTATAAATATTGTTCAAGCCCAATGTTTTCTGTTCAATATCATTGTTTTCTCCAAGAAAAATAAATTCTAAAATATGTGATACCTGTTACAAACTCAAATTATGAATAGTTTTAGTTAGTAAAAGTCATCTAAAACAAATAAAAACCATTAACCTTTTCCTCCCTAAAAACAATAAGCATTCTATTAATATTTGGGACAGTACAAGGTAAATGTTAGCTCTTTGCTTTTAAATATTAGAAGGATATCTGAATCTCTGAAGTTTTCTCTTTTCAAGATGGTGATGACTTCATTCCTGAAGCTTTTTCGTCACTTCTCAGAGTTAATTAGAGGCAAACATAGTTTCCCCCCTCTTCTCATCAGCAGCATGACAGTGAGCAGCAACATGAACAATCCACACCCCTAGCTGCAGTGCAGCAGACTGTAAGCAGAGGAAACTGTTGGCAGTGGCTGACCTGACCTGAGGAGAAAACGTATGAGTCATGGAGCCTTTGTTGATTTGAAGATTAAATTTGTACTCTCCATGAGAAGGATTTTCCCCCATCCTTTGCCTCAGGAGGAAAACTGAAACATGAGCCTGTTGGAGTGTGAGCAGTGAGAGAGGTCCTCATGCAAAGAGTTGTTTTAAGAAGAAATGAAACCATGTGAAAGCAGTTGATTGCAATGAGCATTTTGTTCATCTAGAACTTGCTGTTTAGTGCTCAGTTTGACACCTCCATTCACTTTTTGAAACATAGAGATTTAAATTTTCACTCTTGCATTCTATGTCTTGATCAATAGCTGCTTGGCTATTTTGTACTGAAAGTTCCCCAGGTTCATTCTCACTGAAAATTACAAGCTCAATAAATTATCTAAAACACTATTAAAGTTTAGAAGGCAGAACAGAAAAGCTTTCTGATCCCTTCCAGCTTGTAGTAATTTTGTTCTTCCTGAGCATTTGCTATCACACTGGCCTGGGGGTCAGTAGCTCTGACAGACAAAGCCAGAACAAGGAAAATACTCAATTACCCAGACTAAGAAGTGGTGAAATTTTTTACCCTTTCTAGAATTTTACTGTAAAATAAAAAGCATTTAGAGTAAGACAGCAAAAAGGAAGTGGTCACTGCAAGTCCCTTCAAAGACAGTCAGTGACTGTATTTGTAGCCTGCCTAGAGATACAGATCTTTACAGCATGTATCCTTCCCACAGGCTTCAGGGGTATAAGAGAGAGCTGTGTGATTTACCTGCTGTCAGCTCTTAGGATGGAAACTTAGTAACAGGAGTAATTTTGTTTCTATGCAGACATCAAATGCCTGGTGATACTTCTACAACTGTTAAAGGTGTCCCAGTACCCCAAAGCATACATTTTTGGCTGCTTCCCTCTATAATTGGATGACTTCAGAAAGGTTGTGTTATGGGTAGGCAGATTTTTACTGTACTACCTTTGAAGTCAATTTTAGCATTTCCGTTTTTCTCCATGGAAATGACAGATAGTAAATTTCCAGTAAAGCGTTTCATCCCCTCTGAGTTGAATTTTTAAAAAATAAATGCTAAAAGGTGAAAAGGTCAAAAGCCCCCCATGCTTTGGGAGCTAAACGAGTCCCAGTTCCTAATGCTTAGGAGGGAAGATTGTAATAGAAATTAATGACTCCACATCTATCTATTGCCGCTCCCCACTGCCAGGGATGGCACAGTGGAATAAGGGGGCAATAGGACTGCACTCAGTATGGCAACGCTTAGGAGAGGCTTTGCATGTATGTGAATTATGGTTTCACTAACAGCTGATGTAAATCGGTGTCAGTGACATCACACAGCCCTAAACGATGTCCATCAGGCTGCCTGCTTTCCTGCAGACATGCCATCTGTTTCAGTCGAGGGTGCTAGAGGCTCGAGTTAAAGCCTATTGAAGTTACTGGAAAGATTCCCGTGAATCTTTGCCTCTGTGACTCATCCAGAGCTTATACAAGGCACAAAATGTCAGGCTCACAAGCTGCACTGTGCAAACACGACAGCTAAAGTCTAAACAAAACACAAAGCAGCAGTCAGCTCTCTCACACAAACGTATGCCAGGATTTGGTCTGCTAAAACCATCACAGCTGCAGCCATGTATAGCAGGAGTACACAAGAGGAGGATAAAACTCTGAACTGCTGCCTTTTACTAAGAGGACTTTAGGAGACAAGAGGACTTTCTTAGAGCCAGAGGAAAGAGTTCTGCATCCTGAGTGATGTTGCCATCAGTGGGGATGATGTGCCTCAAAGGAAAAACATGGGTCAAGGTGCCTGAGTAAATCAAACCCCACAGGATAGGTGGGAGGAAAGAATCTCTGAAAGATCAATAAGGCAGAATTCAATGGCAGTGAGTAAAATGGAAGGATGACAGAAAAATAGTCAGCTGTATGTATAGATTTAACTTGTCTTCTCTAAGTAGAGATGACAGCATTTTTATTTCTCAAGATTATATAAAGGCACTCGGTTCCCTGCACGGAGCTTCCACTGAAGTCAGCGTGAGTCATTTGTGCAGGCTGCAGGGAAATACATTCCCAGGAGAGCTAATTATTGCATATATCATAACGAACTTGCAGAAGAGGCTTTATAAACATCTGCCACTGTTTCATTATCTCCAGCTGAGGAAACAGAACAACTGTCAGCCTAAATGGCATGGTTTGGTATTTTCCGCAAATTCTGAAAATAAAGCAGTGAAGGGCAAGTCCTGATAATACACTCAGTTTTCAAGTTACTTCCAGGTAAAATGTGTATTTTATAAAGTATGCTAATTTTATTTCCAGTCCCCCACTGGAACATGCAGTTGCTAGGACCTCTTCTTTCACTTTATGTACAAGAAAAATAGGCAATCAAAAGGCCCCCTCAAGCCCTGATTTACTCTTGGACTTGCATAAAACAAAATACTTTACCAGTGCTAATTTTTCAGCAGAACTCAATGAGGTGAGAAACATAAAATTTGAATGTATAAATCCAGCAAAATAGAAATGAAGTTTTATTAAGGACAATGCTTATGTGCTGCTATTCATAGATTAAAAAGTCTATTGGCCTAAAATTTATGGCCTAAAAGTTTATGACTAGAACCTGTCCTGTCTGCAAAGACTTACCTATATTATATTTGTAAACCTTTAAAGCAGAAGTCTGCTTGTGATTTAGTCAAGATCTTTGAGTGATCCTTTTATTGATCAAGCACTGAACATGAGCCTTATGTATGGCAGTTGAGATGTCTGTCCCAGCATTAGCAGCAGCAGAGGCTCTACGGCAATCCTGAGCATTTAGCTCATAGAATAGATACAAAGTGTGTTCTCACTTTCTCATTCCAGGAGGAGGAATGAGAGGTTACAGGCAGGAAAAAGGAAAAGGACTTCAGAAATCGGCAAGATGGAAAATGAGGGAAAAATCTCAACAGAACACCTAATCTTGAAACTAAACTCTGGGATTTGCAGCAGAATCTTTCTGGATTAGTGGTTCTTTATATGCCTCATACTCAAGAAATCCCTTCTCCTGAGGGACTTTCCTTGGTGGGTGAGGAAAGCAGCTTCACATGACACTTTCTCCATATGGTTTGCAACAACATACTGAGGCAGTAACATCTCTCACTAGGTACAGCCTACTGAAATACAGGGTTGTGATAAAAATTTGCACTCATCTTTATTATCTTATACCAGACAGTGAGGGTTAAATAAAAATACAAATTACTAATAAATATTCAGCAAAAAATAAGAAAGGGAATAAGGATTACATGATTTTTCCCAGGCTGACAATGTTTCTCTTAGTTGATCAGTTGTCCTATGAAGGCCTTCCTTGTACACACATTCCTGATAATTTGTCAGAGGAAGATGCAGCTACACACCTGTCCTCTGTCCAGCTTGCCTTTCTAGGCAGTGTAGCCTCACACAAGCAAAGTAGTCCAATTCAGCAGAGCAATGCGGCAGAACAGATTGACTGGCTCAATAGCTGTTTTAAAAAATGATCAAGCTGATCTATTCAGCTGTCATGAGCTTCAGCATCTGGACAGTTTTTTATCTTTTTAACACTTCATTGATTTTTACACAGTAAAAAAATTCAAGAAAGAAATGCAGCAAATCTGGAATGTGGCACATAAATAGAACAGAAAATAGACTCAAGGACTAAAATGGCTCTGGATGCCATCTTTTACTGATGATTGCTTTGGAGTGGCCACATTACCTTGGAAAAACATGGAACTGAGCAAAATATTCTATTTGCTTTTTGTTTTGTACAAACACTCTCTAGAATCCTTTCCATATCCCTGTATTCTGACCATGTACCAGTGTGAGATGTTTCTCCAAAGAAATCAACTGATATTAACCGGAAAAGGAAAAATGAGATTTAAGTTCAAAAAAGCAGTAGCTGTATCTACCTCTAGGGCATCTTTAACACAAAAACTTATGGCATCCTTCCAAACATTGTTCATGGGTGAGAATTCCCCTCTACTTCCATTTTGTCACATACTGAGAATCCAGCAAATACAGAAAAGCATTTTCACAGTTCCAGGAAGGTTGCTAAGTTAGAACAGGTTTGAGCACAACTCAGATCTGGCTTTCTCCTTTAAATAACATTAGTAGGCCTAAAATGTTCTAATTTTAAAAGATTCTGGAACAAAAGTATCATTCTGCACTGTGTAGCAGGTAACTGGGACAATTTGTTATATTTTTTACTGCTTACCAGTCCACGTGCCTCAAAATTACCTGGGAAAACATTGGCATCAGTCATTATCTGGCCAAACTGGAAGAACTCCAGGTCCTATCAAATATATACCACAGGCTGCACCTAGTATTTTACCACTGTATTTATAGAACTGGGATATGGAAAGATTTAATCAGGGAAAAAGCCACACTCTTATTATGGCTTGACCAATCCAGAAATTACAAAGTCTATACTCACACTGCTCAAAGGATTGTCTGACTTGTCCTGCTTAAGGGAAGCTGAATTTCCCTTTTTGTCCCATTTCTTTTAATTTTTTTTTCCCCCTGCAGTTTGCTTTCTCAGCAGAATGAATGTGAAGACATAGGACACTCAACTGAGCTGGGCATGCCTGTGATGATGGATGAAGGGACTAGTTGCCAAAAACTTGTACGCAGTGCAGCACTCTCACAGAAAACCCTGTGTGCGGGTGCCACGCTGTGAGGCACTGCCTGGATGAGGCTTTTTCAGGACAAAGCACAGCATCGTGGGCCCCCATGTTTGGGAACAACTTAATTCATGTTGGAAGGCATGCAGAGAAAGATGCTGGGAATCCAAAGCTATCTTATGAGAGGAGATTAAACCAGCTAAGATTGTTTCATTTTACAAAGTCTATGAGGGCATATTGTAGCTTTTTGTAAAAACACTGGAAAGGAACACGAAGAAGGGGAAGGAAAGGCTTAAGCAATGGCATAATATTGGCACAAGAACACATGGCTGTGAACCAGCCACATAAAAATTTAGCCTGGAGTTCGGGGATTATTTCTACCCATCAATAAAGCGATGCTCTGGAACAGACTTCCAGTCAGGAACAGTGACTGGAAAAGACCTAATCAGTTTTAAGATGAAGCTTGATAAACCCTTTAGAAGGATAATAGGACAAGGCTGCCTACAATGGCAGACAACTGGATTCAGTTTTAGAAGATTTCTCCAAGTACTAAGCTCCCAGACAATTGCTAAATGCTGTATCAAATTTGCTAAACTCTGCAATATTAAGCCTAGAAATTAATACTTAATTCAGTTCTTGGCTTAAAAATATTGTTATTTCAAGTGTCACATATAAAAATCATTTTGCATAGAGAAGGAAATTGAATGGCACAATTGTGTTGAGACAGAATTATCTCTGATTTTCTCAATTTGTATCATGCCTTATTTCCAAATACATAGATGATCCTATTATTGTAGTTAAACCTTCCATCATTATTAGGCAAGGTACTGGTAACTACCCTCATTATTTTGTGGCTATAATACAAAAGACAAAGGAGTCAATTAATTCATTAATTAATAAAGCATGTTGTAATGCCCAGAACTACTCAGTGAGAAAGATCTTTTAAATCATTACACTCAGAATTTGGAACCTCTCCCTGAAACACTGGAGTGGAAAAACAACTAGGCCAGCTACCTCAGAGTTTTTCAAACCCTGGCTCAAGGACTGGTGATGACCCTCCAGAAGAAGATGTTTTCAATATTTTGGGTTTTTTTGACTACATTGCCATTCAATTGGCTCAGCTACATCAACAGCCTGACAATCCTTGCTTGATAAAGGAAGGTGGATGAAAATCTTGGGAGACTTGAAAGGCCAAGGCTCTCTAAAGGTGGGACAACATTCATTACAACAACTTCCTGACAAGCCCTGAAAAGACACCACAATTCCTCTCCTAAGGAAGATTCTGGGTTTTTTTTCCCCCATGACTGGAACAAACAGTAGGAGGAAAAACAATGTGAAAAATATCTTTTGCAAAGATTCAGTGATATCAGATGAGTCACAGATCTGAACCTTCTCCCACAGCCCATTCCAGTGGCTCCATTGTGGTCTGGCTGGCTGGTGGGCAGGTACTCCATGCTCTGCCAGGGCTGCGGGACATGTTGGTAACCTAGGACACTGATGGCCTGACATGGCAGCTGGTCCCATTGGGCTGCCAGAGGCAGATGGACTGACTGACAGGCAGGAGAATGCGCTCAGAGGAAAAATCAACATTTTGTGGTTTATTGTGCATTTGCTGGAATCAGTATTTTCACAACAGGTTGCTTTGTTGGAACTTTGTTTCCATAGGGAGCTAGTTAATTAGAGGATCATGAACTAGTCCCAATATTACTGCTAGCAGTTGCTGGTACAGAGCAGAACAAAGGTTTTTTCACAGTTCTGAGCTCCTCTCTGCCAGTCTGAGTCTCTCAGAGTGCAAATATTAAGGTTTATTCATAATGTCTTTGTTCAAGAAAAGTAACAACAATTGCTGCACTATATATTACTGATAGAAATGAAATAAACAATTTCAGTTCATCTTTTCAGGAGATTTGTTGTGAAGCATAGCACTGTCCAGGGGCCCATAAACTAAAGATTGCATAGGGCTTAGATGCCTTAAAGCAGAGTCATCTCAGTAGCATGATAGCTGCTGAGAGGTCTAAGACAGATTAATAAAACAGTAGCAGCTTCCTCAGAGCAGTTGTTTTGCAATCACCCACAAAGTCTGTTTGGGAGAGTGCCATCCCAAGGGGTACCTCATCAGCATCTTTGGCCAGATTATGGCTTGTCTCTTTGTTCTCCTGCTCTTTTATTGGTAATGGAAAGGAAAGGGTTTTATTCCCAGAGCTGGTTGTTCATCTTTTTTTGTTCCATGCTCTACTAACATTTTATTGCCTGAACCCTCTGTACTTCTGATGTTACCATTCGAATTCACAATCACCACAGCTTCTGCAGGGAACGTGCAAAGTTACATTCCTTTGTAGTTAAGGAATCACAGCAGAAGTTCTGAAGGTCCGAACCCTGCCCAGCTTCTCCCTGCTCCAAGCTCTCCCTGGCTGCCCTGCCCCGGCTTTGGCAGGATCCCAGCGGCGGGGAAGGCATTGTGTGTCCGTACGCTACCACCTAGCGGTACGTACTGCTCCCGCACAGAGTGCCGTGCGACAAACTGCCTGCAGCTCGCTGGGGTCTCAGCCGCCCAAATTTATGTCACGGTTTCGGGTGAAGTCTGGAGAAAAGGCGTTGCTCGTGCTCTGCCCAGGCATAACTCTGGCGGCACCTTCGGGCTGCTCCCTTCTTGCTGACAGTGGTGTTTCCCTAGGCCGCTATGAACAGCAGCACCGATTCTCACCATTGCTTTTTTTTTTCCCCAGATCGGCTGTCGGTCCCACGGAGAGCTCTGCCCAAACCATCAGTCAGTCTCTCCTGCAGCAGTGTGCAGGACATCCTCCCCCCCTCTACCACTGATAGTTGGTGCAGATATGGAGAAGATAACCCAGGGGCTGAAAGGCCCAGCACGGGGTCTTCTCTGGCGCCAAAAGGGCTCAGGTCCCGGCTAAGAATCAACATCTTAGTCTGGAGAGCAGATGTGGAAAGAGATAACAGAGATATTCTTGACTGAGAGACACTGTTTTACGAACTATAAAAGATGCACGAGTTTTCATGGAGGCAGAAGCCTTCTACACACACACCCTGAAAGGGTGGGAGACTTCTCCCCGGAGTTTGGCAGCAGACTCTGCGGTTACTTTCCTGGGAACTGAGGGAAAGGATCTCGATGTGTGCCCCACCAACAATTGGATGGCAAGATACATTGGATCCTAAGTTATATTATTTCTTCGCTAGCTGTAAAATTAATGGTACCTTTAACCTCACGCTGTATATACCTACAAGTAGCTTCTTTTTATTCTTATTCCTGTGTAGTATATAGTTTGTTTTAAGTCTTATGTCTGTTGTCATTCTATAATAGACCGAATCAGCCATTATTAAAGAACTTGCGAGTGAAAGTGTGTCTTAAGGTGCTGGCCACCCCAATAAAGCTACTGCCTCCTGCCAGAGGCCTGGGCAAAAGGCAGAGACTTAGCTAAACACCCGCATCCATTCACAACAAGCAGACAGGGCTAAATCTGTGTCTGAGCAGAGACCTCGAAGGGCTGCCTCAGCAGAACCTGCTGCTCTCTGGAGCTCGCCTCCCCTGCCCAGGATTAAGTAGCCAGCCTGGCTGGTCATCTGCAAGACGGATCCAGCTTTTCAGAGTGACTCTGGTTCTTTTGGGCGAACTACAGCTGTGCCCATCAGCTTCCTAGGCAGACACCCTGTGCCTGCCCTCAGGAGCAGGACCCTTCAGCCACTGGCTACAAAACCAACACAACCCAACTTGGGGAAAGGACAGAAGGAAGGTAAAGGCAAACTCTAGGGAATGCCTTCAGGTGAAGAAGGGCTCCTTATCTAACACAGCACCATCAAAGATGTTCTACCTCTATTCTTATTTTCAGGCCCTACGCTAGAATGTGTGGAAAACATATTAAGCTAAGGACACGGTAACATTTTAACCATTACACATTTTTTAA
The DNA here is from genome assembly GCA_013398955.1 of Callaeas wilsoni. Taxonomy (NCBI): domain Eukaryota; kingdom Metazoa; phylum Chordata; class Aves; order Passeriformes; family Callaeidae; genus Callaeas; species Callaeas wilsoni. The sequence goes on from VWPU01010448.1 coordinate 42,524, forward strand.
GATTTGTGAATGCTATGTTTTACTCGGATGCTATGCTGGCCCTGAGAAACCAGACAACAGGAGGTGCTTAAAAACACTCCCTAAAATACAGAGGTGAAGAACGTCCCACAAAAAACAAGTGCTGGAGTAGGACAAAATATTACGTCAGACTCTGTTCCCTGATTTATCAGTGTGAATATGCCATTGCAGAACACTTATATTTCATGCTGAGATGAGGCATGTGAGTACTGACCTTAAATATCTCCTCTCTGACTAAAATTCACCCTCTTTGCATTTTGTTTGCTAGTTAGCAGATTTTAGAGTTGAAAGTACAAAAGAAATGTTAATTATCCCACCAGCTAAAATATGTGATGAAAACATGCAACAGCGCAGAACTCTAACTAACCTCAACATTCTTTGGAAGAAAAGTAGACAATTCTTTACAAAAGCTCTTGACATTTTGTTTCAGCTGATTTTGCAACTTAGCAATTTTTTGTCAACCAAGGATCACAACCCACTAGTTGGGGATTGTAGTGAAGTATGGGATAATTATTTAGCAGTTCTCAATGCAATGTATTTGTAAAACTTCCTGTTGTCTCTACTATGTATTTCTTGCCCTTGCTTCAAAAACTTTCACAGGCTAGTTCTATCCTAGCAAAAGGCTGATTTTCTACTTCACTTCCTGTACTTTCACACTGCCTCCCATGTTACCTTAGAGAAACCTTCCTCTTGCAAGACACTAAACCCACCACTGGTACACTTTAAAAGCATGCTGCTCCCTAATGCATCCTGGTAACTCCAACCCAATAACGGACGTAAGCACTGAAGACAAGGGACACAATTTTTACCTGGTTTTTGTTCATCTGGCCCAACTCCAGCCTTCTGTTTGGGCTCACCTACCTGTCACACATCTTGTTTAAGCCTGTAACCCTCCATGGATGGTGCTGTAATTTTTCTGATGTATTTATCTCACATGCATATACACATGGGCTGGAATTTAAATCAAACCACATCAGAGACAGCTCCTCATTGCCTTAAGTTTGAGAACCCTTTTCTAGGCAGCAAAGGTATGCTGACAAAGCCTTTTCCCAATCATTAGTTTAGCAAAGGGCTGGGAAGAGTTCCATTTGTTTAAAATGCACAAGGGCCCAAAAATTTCCCATCGCCTGCTCCTCCATCTTCATGAAACTGGAATTAGCCCCACAACCTATGTGAGAGCTTGTTCATTCTCTTGTGTCTAAGTGAGGAACAGACAGACTTACTGAGCAGGCAGCAGAGCTGTGGCTCATGACTGTCACTGCCAGTGGAGCAGCCATCATGGGCAGATCTTTCATATCCTCACATTAGACCAAGGCTGCATCTGCCCTGGTTCTGACAAACATCAATTCTGTAATCCTTCTTATGGTCTAAAGTTGATCCTGGCAGCAAACCCATGGGGTGAGAAGCTATTATTTCCCCAATTTTAGAGCAAAGTAAATGAGCAAGTCACATTGTCTCTCTGTCACAAAACTACCAACAGAAAAGGTTTGAATGCAGAGATTTGTGTTCAAGCTTTGAACATGGGATGCTCAGCACTCTCATCCATACTTGACTTCCATAAGAACTAAGACACATAGTATTTCTGAAACTGCCAATTATTTCTTGTCAAGCCTGTTAAAGTTTTACCATACACAGCTTGCAATTCTGCACACCATTCAAGCAGAAAATGCACCCACAGGAGACCACAGAGCAAAGCAGACAAATCCTTATCCAACCTCCAACAAATGCTACAAAACTTTAACCCACGTGATGACCCCCTGACCTCTCACTCTAACAGGCACTAACCACCAAACCTTTCTCCTCTCTAACAACTTCTTCTCAGTAGGTGCTAATACTCTCAAATTCGGAGCGGCTACTTTTAATCCATAATTGAAGTATGTTACTTGTATTTCACACCTGTGACTTAAAACTGTTTGCCCAGAGCTGTTTGCTCTAATAAATCACAGCTTCCCACAAATCCAAGTTCTTTCAAATAACAGGGATTGCCAGTGATTTAATCTCTGTATCAGATCAGTCTGCTCATCGAGCTTCTCAGCCCAAAGCAGCATCAAAGACAACTTGCTAGAGCTGCACAAAAACAGGCAGCTGCCAGCAAGATTATGAAGGGAGGATGGGTTTGGGGCAAGCTTCCTGATGTTGGGCTGGAAAGAGAGAAAGATGGGTCGCTGGGTGTGTGAAAACCTGCAGCTGTGTAAGACTGCTGGTCTATTGATACTCACTTCCTAAGAACGTAGAAAAGGTCATTCAAAGTGCTGGCAGCAAGTCTGAGTGCAGTGCTGATGTGGCCCCAGGGTGGTCCCAAAAGGACTGGCTGAGGATGGGCTTTCACAGGTGCCTCTCAGGAAAAAGTAAGGAAGCATAATAGCAGCATTGGGATATTTAATACTTGATGCTGCAGATATTTTGTTCCTAGTGCTACTGGGACTGATTAAACCATTTGTGTTTCCTGTATAAAGGAATGCAGAAGCTGTATTTTAAGGACTGGGGTTTTTAAAATAAAGTTATGCTTGAGCTACACTAAATAAAGGTTTAAAATTTACTTCACTAGTTACATGGATCTCAACTTTACGTGTGGTTCATTAGAGAGACCCTGATAAAGTAGGACTACATCTACTGGGATTTCTCATATATGATTGTTGATGCAAGATCTCTCATTTCTTCTGCTTTCATGTGCATAACCTGCCCAACACATTTACTTCAAGACAGATGTTTGTGTCTCAAGTTTTCTGTGCATAGCCTAAACCTCTGGTAAAAGATAAGCTCTGGTCTTTTCATAAAAGAGAATGAGATCCAGATGGGAAGTTTCAAATTTCAGCCCCTCTTCAAACATGGAATTTGGACTGGAGTTCACAGTTCCTAAATTGCACTTCGCTGTTTGGATGCTCTAAGTTAGCTGGTCTGTTCTTTGGGACAGCTCTCTTTTGTTCTGAGCAGCTTTGCTATTAAATGCCAATTTAAGACATTTGGGCTTCCAAGCAGTGACCTTGCCTTTCACTTAGGTCTTGAAGAGTAAAGGATTATCGTACAATGAAGTAAAGGAAATACATTGCTAACAGGTAACATCTATTTGTGTTGGGAGACCGGTCCAGTAAGAAAGGCATAGACTTTACATCAGCTTCCTGTGCTTGCAAGACATATGTATTTTAGAGAGGAAAGGGATGAGTTTCAATTCTACTATTATTCAGTTTTACCTTATTTTGACAAATATTCATCCTTGAGACCTTGCAGACCTCAAGAAAAGAAAGTACCAAGTACTGTTCTCAGATTTAGTAACTACTACCAATACATAACAACTCTGAATAATGAAGGCTGAAATTTGTTCTTTATTTTTAAATTAGGCTTTATTATGCTAAGAAGAGACCAAGACAAGGAATCTGCACTGTCAGCCAAGAACCTCCACAACTCATCCATCATGCTGTGCTAGCCAACAGAAAATTACTTACTCAATGTCTTATTTGCAGTATACAAGCAAGTAAAAAAAAAAAAAGTAATATCTTGTTTACAAAAAATGGGCAAATGGCACTAAGGCATTAACAAATGTTTGTTTGCATAAACCATATCCAAAGTAAACACTGAATTGTCTTTTGCTTTTTTAAGACACTGCACTCTCCAATAACCTCAGAACAACTAATACATGAAGTTTTAAGCAAATATTAGGCAAAACATGTGTTGCAAATACTAAGCAGTACTTTCCTTGCCAAGTTGTTAGAAATACTGCACTCAAATAGTTCACGCTTTTAAATCAGAGCAGACAAAAGGAAAAAACCCAAACCCCCACACCAAACCTAACACCCAACTCACAACCCAAACAAAAATCCCATGCACACTTAGGAGTCAACTGGTTTTAAATGCTTTACTGAATTCCACACATCGGACTACTCCTAATCAAGATACTGATTGATCACATGAATTAGAAAACAATTTCAAATTGTAAATACCCTCTTGAGGGCTGCAGATACTAATAGGTTATTTGACAAGAAGCTGACATTTAATTTCCTGAGTTTGTGAGTCAGTACAACAAGCAAATTTTTTGTCTGTGAACGCAAAGACCTTCAGGAAGAACCGGAGCCCGTGAGCATTTGAATAAACCCCAGAGCAGGGACCAACACGACGGTAATCAGATTATTTTTGATCCTCTGCCACTAGGTGGTGTCCGGTTACCCGAGCCGCAAGCACAGCTGCATTCATCGGAAAACAACCTTCAGACTTGCCCAATTCTCTCTCTTACGGCTTCTGCGGATGTTTTGGGTAAGCTGTTTTCAAGGGAGATTTGGCTTTTCAAGTCTTACTTTTGATCTCTGTATGGTCTTTTAAATGGGAAAAGATGAAGTCTTTGATGAGGATTCTTGCATAAACAGAAGCAATGAACTTCACAGCACCTTAACTGCAACCAAGGAAATGTGAGCCAGGCTTGAAGCAATGCAAAGTATCTTTTCTAAAAATAAGAGGGAGAACAGAAAGGAGAGTAATGCAAAGTCCAGAGGGCAAAAACCAGCACCACTGTCCAACTTAGCAAGCATCAAAGGACCATAAAAGCCAGTCTGAAGAAAAATTAAACCCTTCCTCTGTGTGTTGTGCAGCTTGGTATTGTGGTGTTTTACCTCTCATTTGAGAGCTAATGCAGAGCTGTTGAGAGGAAAGCTGCAAAAAAAAAGGAAAGGTATGAGAACACGGAAGAATTGTGGGGTCCAGGCTTGAATGTGTAGTGGCAAAGAGCATTGTCTCTTTTACCCGTGTAATTAAACACGAGGACAAACGGAAAAGTGCAACGCTCTGCTCTGTTCCCAGATCTGCTAATAAACAAGGCACCAGGGGGCCTCAGTCCAGCGAGAAAAACACGGCACATTAACTCTTTACGTGCTGCACTAATACACTTCAAAGTCTTCATTTAAGCAAGAGAGGCTAAAGAGAAGAGCAACAGAAAAGGAGCATTAAAATTCAGCTATGTAGAAAACTGCAGAAAAATTACTAGAAGATGCGACTCGAACTCAGTTTTACTATTTGCATGGCAAGTTTCAAAGTATGGTTTCATGGTGGAAAAACAACAAATCCCCCTTACTACTATCAAAATGGGGGATAGACTGATTTTAAATTGAATGTTTTAAGAGTGTGTTTGAGACTCTTTGATCAGCTCTAATGTTGAGAGGTGTTTAGAACTACCTATGCTCTGTATGAAGGAAGTCAGGCCAGTGACGAAACTCATGGGTTCAGAGCTGTTTAACCATCATTTAAGACAGCCCTCTGAGCTTTTCCTCAGTGATACTGCACGTGAAAGCACAAAGCAGACTCTTATTCTAAAAGAGTATTACAAATCAGTGCACCCACCACAAGTTGTTTTCACTGATGTCAGTCAGGTTGCATGTAGTCTCCTACACATCTGGAGCTTGTAACTTAGCACACCTGAAACCATTCAACAGCTGCCTGGCACTAAGATTAAGTCAAAGTAACATTTTCTACAGAATAACTTCAATTTTACTTTCTTTTTTTTCCTCTAAAACACTAGAATTACAGCCATTTGAGCACCATAAGGAGACTGTGCAGCAAATAGGGTTGTGGGATCTAATTACAAGCAGCCTAAGAAAACCCCAAACCTTCTCTGATGTCCAGTCTATTTTCCATTTGAGGCAGCTGCAGCTGGATGCATCTTGGGAGTTCAAGGCAGCACACTGGTCCAAGACACAAAGAATAAAACATTGTTCTCTTGCACAACTCTGGGAAGCTTCTCAAATCGTGAAAACAAACAGAAAACTGTACTTGAAGGCTCTCCCTTTGGAATTAGTAACTTGCATAACCACCTGAAATGCTGAATCAGAAATTACTATAATTTAAGTGATACTGGGCAGCTTTGCCTTAAGAAAATTATACCTGAGCCATGTGCAATATTATGGCTAACTTAAGGATGATAAACTGTAGTTAGATGGCTATTTAGCTGATGAAACGAATACAGTACTTAAAGTTTAAAACATTATTCGTGTTTTACAGCTTGATGGTATACATTGGCAGTAAGGAATAAATTCTGAGATTTGCCTGAAGGTATACTACACTCAGAAGTATTTTGCTGCTGAATGTTCTGGCATCTCATGACTGGACTGACTGTCTTTTAAACATTTCATGAGACCAATGGCAACCTAGAGTAGAACAAATGCAGAATCCAAAATACAGAGAGATACAGAATATAAGAGATCTCATCTGCAGCATAGCCTTCTGTGATTAAGCAGTAGTTCTTCATTTTCCAAACCCATGATTATATTTCAGATTTCTATACTAAAATAATTATTTTGTTCATATTATGCCTTGTTAGTAATTGAAATGACAAAATCTTTAAACATGTTTCATAAGGCTCCCTTTCCTGTGACAACATTAATCCTGACTTCACTTCAACATAATATCAATCATTTGGATGAAGGTCCTTCTTGTTCTACTGATCTTTTGAGAAAACACTTAGCCCCCATCCAGCATTTGCAACACATGTATCTTTGCAGCAAATTCTGAAGGCTGTGCTCTTGAACTTCAGGATTTAAGACTGCAGCCTGACAGGCGAGCTGCTGATATGATACCTATGTTAATAGCCTTGCTTTTAACCACCTAAATTTTGGAAATTTTCACAACCCACTAGCGAGTTTGAAGCTGCTGATACCACTTTATGCCAAATATTTATAAGCAGACTAATCTGGCACAGAATGTCTCTTGACACTGAACAACACTGGCAGGCATCACTGCTCAGTGAATTGCATGAGAGGAATGAGGAGCAGATCCTAAGGGGATTATAGATGTGGCATTGAGACCCTCACATCCCCTCCTGCACAGTCAGTCATTACAAGGTCCAAATTTCACCTGGTACATACCCAGCTCAATAATTTGACACTGTCTAGGGCTCAGCAGAACTTCAGAAGAAACATCTCTGTGTCTCTCACACCACCCTTTCCAGTGAAGCTCCCTCGAAGTACTCCTGCCTTCCTGTATCCAAAAACCTTTCAGCTGCACTCTGACAATAGGAAGACTCCTGTGTTCATGTCAGTCCTTCTAAAGTTGCAGTTTGATGGATTAATTCCCGTCTCACATGGGGTATGAATACAGCTCTCTTTTACCAGGGCTTCTCTCAGTCCTAGGGCTTTCAGGGGAGAGGGGTTGTAGTTCTAAGGATTCATTAGCTCTAAGAATTCAAAGCAGGACCAGCAAATGCACAAATTTTTGTGTGTTGGAATAGGAGCTCCCACAAGACAGAAATGCCAAGAGCCATGGAGAATAACGTACTTTCAGAATGACCGGGAGAAGAAAAAGATTCCAACTATCCCAGCTTCCCATACACATACTCCTTAAAGGCAAGCTTAGTGTAAGTCTTCTACTACCTAAAGAAAAGGCCTAGAACCAAACCCTTTTGGGGAAATGACAAGAAGCAATGGCCACTAGTCACATTAAAGGAAATTCCCATTGGACTTGGACTTCAACACTGAAGTGGTTCAGTGCTGAGATGTCCAGAGAGGCTGTTGCATCTCCATCTTTGGGGATTTCAAAAGTCGACTGGACAAGGTCCTAAGCAATCTGCTCTTACATGGAAGTTGTACCAGCTTTGAGGTGAGGACTTGACATGCTCCAGAGCTTCCTTACAATCCAAAATTCTCTATGAATTTTCTAAGAAGGCATATAGTGAACATAAACTTGAGAAATAGTATCATGTGTGTTGGTAATTTTATTTGCCTTTTGGAGTCAAGGTTATTTAGGATCATGTGTATAAAAGCTGTGGTTCTAGAAGAAAAAAATTATTCTGGATAAAAATCTGTGAAAGAAACTCTTACTTGTGTGTTTCTTAACTGTTGTACATTTATTACTTACTAAAACAATGTCTGAAGGAGGGTTTTTTCATATATAAAAACATGCTCATTCTCATTTTTGTGATTCTTCATTGAAGTAAAAATCAAGCGCAAAATGAAAGAAATAAAAATTGTGTAACTGCAGGAACATAAATTTGTCACAGCACCAGAGAATGAAAATGAAGCTAAATTTTCTTGCTCCACTAGTAATAAAATACTACTTCAGAACAAATGTACAGCTTACAGAGGTTTTCAGACCCTAATGTCCTTTCTCACAGGCAGTCATTCTAGCAGACAAACTAAGAAACAGACAGACAAATATGAGTACTGCCAACTTATCCTTGAAAAGTTGGATTCCAGGGCACACCCAGTGAGGACAGAGCTTTCACAGGGAGCACATAAATCCCACAAGAGAAGCAATTTCCTCCTTTCTGTCTTAATCAATGAGTAACATTAAAAACATCTTTACGGGCAAATTCCAAGCTCCAGGTCCATAAAATTAATCAGTAAAACCTAGCAGAGAGACATGTGTCACAGTCAGCTAGGTTAAAGCTCATGAAGAGCACAGACATCGGTCATTACTGAAAAGTTTTCCTGCCGTGACAGAGCACAGACACGGCTGTCTGGAGGACATACATCATGCCAAATGTTTTTGGCCCAGGACCAAATACACTTTATTTAATAGATACAAGAGGCCATATCAGACGTCATACTCTGACTTATTAGTTGAATGTAAGAGTACAGAATCTAGCAGACATGCCAGGATTTAGGCTGAAACACCTATAAAGCAAAACCCATTGGTTCTTCAGGTTAAGGTCAGATAAAAATGTCAGTGAGGCCTGTCAGCACAGAAATCTAGCAACAAGCCATATAAGCACAGAAATTGATTGCAGTACATCAGCCTTTTACTATTTTGAAGAAATCAGTGCCATGGTTGCATTGTCACTTGGGAAGCAAAAGCCTAGAAGGATACTCTGCATAGAAGAGGATGAAATGTGTGGTTTGCCATCTCCCATATGTGTATGCTTGAAATTACAACAGACCACTAAAAATAAATTATTAATTATAGTGCAATCACTTAAAAATACATGAGACACATTTTCTCAAATGTTAATCACTAATAAGACAGCCTGTAATACAACGCAAGGGGAAAAATCTCATGCTTACAAATGCTTCAACAGGGACCTCTGGATTCAAGCTGCTGGATAGGTTTTGCAGCTTGTTAGCACACTAGTACTTTGCTGCTGTTTAATATTAAAGGAGGTCCCTGTAACACACTTGCTGCACAGTTAATGTGCGGAGAAGGTCACAGCTAGAGGATCTAGTCCTGGAAAAGGTGGTGCAGGTGGGTGTTAGTTGGGAGTACCAACATGAGGGAGCAGCTGCACCCTGAAATGCCAGCAGGGCTCACCAGGGTATCTGGGGCTGTGTCAGAAATGAGGGAAAGTTATGCTCGGCAGCATGCTCTCCCTCTGGCTGGGAGCTGGATGGACTATTACTGTCTTCTGGCTTAACTGGTTAGGTGTTTTATCTGCATAAAGCAGGGAACAGAGATGGGAAAAATAAAACCTCCTCCTCTTGGGTTTTGCCCTCAAACAGAACAGGATCTGGAATCAACAGTGCCTGAAGTGCTTGGGATAGTATGCTTCTAGTGGGAAAGGAAGAGACTGGAAAGGTTTCTGAAATACAATGTAACACAGCTACTCTGCATCTTAGTCTCTCTCACCCAGCAGTACACTGCTGAACTGACTGAAGGTCTCAAACACACAGTACAAACATCATCTTGCTAATTGCTTCCCCCACCTCCCAAACTTCACACACTTCTATGTCCACTTCTGCCATAAAACCTTCAGTTGCCTTCCACAGCATTTTCCCTTTCACTATAACACTGGGAACTCCTGGGAAGATTTCCCCAACGCTGCAGTGCAAGTTACTGGGTGACATCCAGAGGCACCGTGTGCCATGGCCCACTAACATCTGTACAGCAGACCATGTCCCTCGTGTCGAAGGCCCTGCACTACAACAGCTCCCCTGTGTGCTTCTTGTGTGTTCCAGACACCCCATTGAGTAGGAAACGCTGCCTGCTTGGAGCGAGCAACACCACCACAAACCAAACGGATCCTGTTAAATACTGAAGACTAAGAAGCCAAGCTGAAACACAGCACCTTGGCTATTTGTGGGAATGGCAGTTTGTCCCCATGCATCAGCTCCAGAATCCTTCTGGACAAAAACTCCATTAAGTTACTGCAGTCCCATCTGCTTTACGACAAAGCACTCACTGCAGTCCACTGCTGCCCTAGCCTTTTGTTTATCAAGCAAAGCTCCAGACTCATCAATATTTATGTTTGTAGGATGCAATATACTGACCTTTCACCTGTTTTACTGCCATGCTATCCTAAATTTATTTATAAGATAAAAGACAGACCTCAGTTAGAGTAGAATTTAAACAAAGAAAGTGATTCAATCAGTTCATGAGCAAACTCCTGCCAGATCCCCAGCCGGGGACTCAGGTTCTGGAGTTAATATTTCATTCCTACAGACAGGCCAAGCAGGGGGCTTCTCACAACTATATTCCCTATAGCCATATGCGTTTCACATCCTGGTTTGTTTTGTTGTTTTTTTTTTTCTTCCCCAACAAATTCTCCAAGGAATACATTATGAAATACTACACAAAAAACCCCCAATTTGCGTTTAACCATAGGTTAAACTGATGCATTGTGACACTGCCATGGAAGGGCCATTATCCTCTAGTAATCATCTGTCATTCTTAATCATGTGCTGGCAAGTTAAAAATCTAATATGTTGTGACAAAACTGTGCAAGTGGATAACTGCAGAGTAAGCAGTTTGTCAACCTGGAACAACACACTGCTCAGGATGCTGAGCTTCAGAAAGTCACAATGGATTTTCACCAGGAGGAAGGTTATTTGCAAGTTAAAAACTCAGTAAAGTTGGGGTTTTCAAACACCCTTCAGATAGAAAGGTAGTCAAACCATCCAATTAAATCATAGGGAAGCCAGTCCTACTTTCAGTAGTTTCGCTTTTGTGCTACTTATTACAAGATTGGTAAACATCATTAATAATCTTACCATTAAGTATTTTTGTGTGTGCTGGAAGATCTGAATGGAAGCATTTAAGAAAACATTTGACTTACCTCTGAAATAGCTCTAAGAAGTATATTGTCTTTTGTTTAAACATTGAAGCAATTGTTCTTCTTTCCTGGAAAATCTGTGAACCTACATATTTTTGCAGCAAAAACCCCATGAACTGCAGTTACCTAGAATCTTTTCTTCAACCAGAGACTGATATGACTACCAGTCCCACTCTATTACAGTTTTAAAAATTAATATTAATAATTAAGTAAAACACATTGTCTTTTCCATTATCTCTTTAACCTCGAACATAATGTAAAAAATACATCTGAAATTTACTTGTTCCTGAGGCAAGACTAGAACAGTCAAACAAGCAGCAGTCAGAAGAAGGACAGAGTAGGTGAATAAGACCCAGGTCAGCAGGCGAAAACCCTGTCTTATAGAAAGACACCATTAACTGTCTAGGGTCAGAAGAAGGAAACTGAAAATTCACATTTTCAGCATTCAAAATACTTGTGCACTTTGAACTGAAAAAATATGATAGACACAGGAAGAATATCCTTGAATGGCTAAACGTCATCAAAGGTTGAGATTCCTGGCCAGATTGTGATTAAAATAAGGAACTCAACAGCACTGATCACTTTAGAGGCCAAAGATTTAGCAAGATTCAATGAGAAAGCAAACATATATAGGAATAAAGAACTCCGGAGTGCCAGCACCCAGAGGTCCCCCAAGCACTAGCAGCCTAGCTGGCTGTTCAAGGCCAGCCAGTTAACAGAAGGTATGAGGAAAACTTGAAGGAACTTCAGCAGAGGGTCATCCTCAAGCAGCTCTGTTAGGGGTTCTCAGTGAAGGCAACCCTTTTTCTCTGCTGTTAAAGGCTGCTTTAGAGCTGGGGCTCTCACCCTGGTCCTTGCCCAAGCTGTGCCACAGCCAGGCACCCCATTGATTCAGGTCCTGGCCAGCTTCCCAGCGTGGCTGTAGGCCTGCCTCACCAGTGTGCACTTGGCCAGCAATCACTGATCCTGGTCACTATGTCCAAACCTGATAATGATCTATGATCCTGACTCAGTTTCCCAGCTTGACATCAGACCTACTCTTTTCACTACAGACTTGCTTGGTGGCTGAAGCCAGCTACCATCACTGGCACTGTCTGCCTCACTTGGGGCACACTAGGACTGGTCCATTGCTGGAGAAGCCACGGCTTCTGCTGGCCTCTCTTCCCTGAGGGAACAGCTTTGCCCTTGCTGCACATTGAAATTGAGCTACAACAGTTGAAGTTAGCAACAAGCATTAGCTGAGAAACAAAACATCATGCTAGAGCTTTTTAAAAGTTCCTTGTTTTTAGGGACTGGGATGCTTCAGTTGTGCAAACTGCCACATCTACACCACTGACATGGATCTGCTGAAGCTTCCCCCCCGTTTAGTGCTACCTACTCTCACATATGGTACCCGAGTTCCTCAGTCTAAAAACACAGTCCACAGTAATATTTTTTCTCTCTTTGTGCTACAGACTACTCAGAAGCTCACATATCAACACTGGATGTTCTGCTGAGGTACGTTTTCCTTGACATCTTTGTCATTGCTGATTGATTTGCATAGAATTAGCTGACTAGTGTTTAGTAAATTTATAACCATCATAATGCATGAAGAGGAACATTGTGTTGATTCAAATGTAAAAAAACCATAAATTAATGCATACAGTCCAATTCCATGTGCAGTCCCCAGCACAGATCACCAAAAATCTCCTGCTGTAATTGCAAATGCCACCCTTTACATCCCAGTAGTAGTCTCCTTGCAAAGCACCCTATCACCCAGAAACCCAGTACCAGTGCATTTTTGAGCATAGGGATAAATTCTAAGCCCTTTTAACCTTGTCCTTGTCCTGTATTTTCACTAAGGTAGAAGTCTAAGATATGGGATAACTGAATTACACTTACTTGACAAAGGTAAACAAGAATTTACAACCAGCAAAAAGATTGTGTCAAAACAGAGAAAGCCCTATGTTCTTCAAGCACTCTCATGTATTTGTTTTGAAGTATCCTATTGCTTCCAAAATACAAAAGCCCTAACAGCACCTTTCCCCCCCTATGATCATGCATCTTTGAAGAGAAGTACCATCACCAGATGTGAGTTAGCTAAAACCCAGAACACAACAAGAAAACATATTTGAGACACCACATATCACTTCCTTCTGCAGGCATGACATTCTCTTTTTATAGAAAATAGAAACCAACCATTTTTATTGACTGTACTGTAGATACCTGTACAGAGTGTAAACTTTAATATTTCACCAGATATGTGAATACTTCTGGAGAAAGAGTTATCAAGCACCTTCATTTCAACAAATTTTTGATATTTACAGTAAGACATACCTGATTAAGTGTATGAATAGAATGAATTAAAAGTTATAAAAAGTTATACAAAAAGACCTTTAAAATGTTTATATGTTTTGTTATTTTATGATAAATATACAATTAAAGAGGGAGATGTCACACAGTTAAGACCCGGAATTGGCTCTGTTTAAAACCACCACTGTTGTGCCTGAAGAGGGAGTGAGGAAATGGGGATGTTAGCTTACTGCTCTGATGATGACACAGTGAAATGTGCTCTGGCAGGAGCCTCACAAGCCCTGTTTCGCTCTGCCACAGGTTGGTTTGCAGGCAAGCTTCCTTCACAACACACAGTTGGGAAGCCAAACTTCACTCCCAGATTTGTACTGCTAATCTGACATATGAGTATGCATTTAGATTTTTCCCTCTCCAAACTTACTGGTGATGATGAAAACATCAACTTCGCTTTGATTTTCAGAACTCATTTTTGCTGTTACTGAACACTGGCACATAAATGGGGCATCACTTTATTTTTTTCTTTTAACTACCAAACCAGAGATGAGCTTTCTGAAAATCAAATTTTTAACTGCCATGATTTCTTATGGTCTACAAAAAGGCATGGCATGGTTTGCTAAAGAAGAAATATTGCTAGGATAGAATTCAGAGACCACTTTGAGGCTTATAGAATCAAACGTAGAAATACTATCTCAAAACCTCTCAGTAAAAAAATGTGACTGTCTATCTCTTTAAAACCATTTCTCTCCCAATGAATCAACATCCATTCTTTGATGAACTATCAGCAATTGTTCAAAATATCTAAATTTTGTTTAGTGGATTTTAGGAAACTACTCAAGAAGCCACCTCAAACAGAAGAAAGATAAATCTCTTAAAACCTAACAAAAACTTCGAATAGATCCACTAAGCAGTGTTGATTATCTATAACAAACCATGTGCTGTAGGAAAGGATCACATGAGCCAGGATGAGAATTATAATCCTTACAACACATAGATAAAGTACTTCTGTAATACAGAAGTCAAAAGTTGAGATTCAAGTTTTTGAAGTGAAAGGACTGGTAGTGAGAAGGAATGTGGTTAGGCATTAAATATGTGCTATTACTGAGTATTCCCCCTCATCTGTTCATCCTTGGGACCCCCTGATTGTTTCTCAGCTAGAGATAAGCCCAGCCACACACATGATGGACCAAGCATACCACTTCTGCAGATAACTGCTGCATACTCCAAGGTACAATTCAGTCTCAAGATTTGAGTAGTTCCACTCTCTTTACTCTGTTCTGTTTGTTGCTTCAATTTTGCCAAGAGACACATCCTCCCTGTCCATGGCAGATGCAACTAAGACTTCCACATTTACCTTTAAAAGCAAAGAGATAATATTGCAAGGAATAAGGTGAGGTTGGACCCAGCCTGGGGAGCTCTGTCTTGCTTAACTGCTACAAAAACAGCCTCTGCCTCTGTGTGTGTGTGTCTGCATATGTGCGTTGTGGCTTGCTGTCTGCAGCGTGGAACACTTATCTTTAGGGCCTGATTGTGTTGATAGGAGTGAATTGTTTACAGCACATTTCTAAAAGGTGTCTGCTGCTCTAAAGCTTATTTTAATGCTCAGTTTCTTTCTATACAATCTACTCCAACTGTGTTGTCAGGGCAGCGGCAAGTACGGCCTCCCGGGGTAGCCAAGCAGAGGTGAGTACAACCACCATTATTCACTGTACAGTAGTTATGTCCTGGAAAAAAAACAGAGATGCAAAACCTTAGGGAAAAACAAATGCAAACTCACAATAAAATCTGAAACAGACACATACAAGAGATGTTAAGATTTATGGCTGCACTAGGGAAACAAGCCATAATGAGATTAGGAGTGAAAGAAAACTATGCTTTGGGGAGATAAGAGTCACCATATCCCTTGTGTCAACTCGACATTCACATCAAAGAAAGATCAAGATATCAGGACAGAGTGAAAGAGGCAACATGAATCAAGTGGGCTGTTCCTGAAATATCCTTCATAAACTGGCTGCATGGTCACAGATATGAGAATGAAGAGACAGTGAGTGAGTAAATAGAGAAGTGCAACAAGCAGGGACAAAGTCCAAAATGCTACAGAACATCATCCTCAGATACCAACCATACAAAAAGAGAGGAATGATCCATGAAAACAAACAAAAAAATAAATTGGGTGGTTGGGGAAGAGTTAGCATTAAAGAGTAAAATGAAAGAGAAGTCAGTGCCAGAAGCAGTGGATCAGAGAGGAAAGGCATCCCTCTGGAATACCACTTGAAAGAGACATATGACAAGAAAGAAATGACACCAAGGTTCTGAATATTATAAGCATATACTCAGAGCACACAATGTTGCTGAGTTTTACACTGCCTACCAAAATGGATCTGTGAATGAACTATTAATAACAACATATCTGATTTCTTAATTATGACCTTTGTATGTATTTTTAAGCTCTGGGCCAAAACTTCCACTAAATTGTTTTTTATTGCATATATTGAGTAATTTGAAGAGAAACTATCCTAAGGGTTTTTTTAGTCCTAAAGTAAAAATAGCACAACTCCTATAATTCCAGCCATGTTTTAATAAAAAAAAACCAAATGCTTCTCCTGTGATTTGCTAAGAACCACATAACTGCACAATGATACTGCTTCACAAAAACCAAATTATATTTCAAGGGTATCAGCTTCCTCTCTTCCTCTTTTCAATAGCATATCTGAAAAACTTAACATTCAACAGAGCAGAAGGGCCAGCTCAGTTCAGCCATTCTACCACCTGCTGTTTTCTGAACATTCCATTTTGAAAAACACTGGATCTCATTAAGGACATCTGGAAGACCACAATATTTCTGTAGTTTAAACTTAATAAGTGAATAAGGCCCTAGCCACCAATATAGCATTCATTTTAGAAGACAATATATTAGCATTTTTGGCAGGTCAGATGCTCGTCTTAATCACACATGTGTCCTTTCACAAAGCACAGAACAGCCCCCTTCTCTCCCTCCAATTCTGGTTGCATGTGGCAACTACAACAACTACTTTTATTGAAAAAGGAATTAGGTGGCTTTTCATTTCTTACTAAACAGAAACCTAAGCACTAACCAGTTCTTCACCACCTAAATCAGTTGGCAGCTTATAGATGGGAGCTTCTACTAAGTTCATTTATACAGTAAGGTGTTACACAGCTGTAAACACTTGAGTTTCATCTGGCTTACCTCCTGGGCACTGAGCAAAGGCTGTGGTGATTCCGTAGAGTCGTGAGCGCTTGTGAGGCTGGAAGTTATCATTTTCTAATGAAATCGTGCGATCCACTGCTACAACAGCATCCCTGCCATATGCAGAAGAAAATACATAGAAGTGAGATGAAGGTGGAAGTATAGGGGAAAACAAAACAACCCAACAAAAAAAACCCCCAAACAATCTGTCAAGAAAATAAAACCAAAAGCGGAGAAAATCTAAAGTTGCTTCTTTTTTACAATTAGGAAGAGATACCAGAAGTAAAATTCTCCAAGACATCACCTTTCCTGGACAAACCTTGTACGTTATGGCCTTCACTCTAAGCAGTTAAGAAATTTATCAGGGAGACACCTTAATAATTTTGAAGATACTTCCAATACAGGATAATGTACCACTACAGGAGGGGTGCATGTGTTAGTAGTTTTGGCACATTTTTCACATTCTGACCCTCTGACAACTATTGCGGTATAGCTGACATTGCAGCTATTAAGCATAACAATTATGGACAATGACATGTTTCAGGTGGAGCCTGATCTCCAGAAGGAATACAGCTAGTCATAAGCAGTCCTTCCCTCCTAAGTATAAAATGGCAGTCAAGTGACACACCAGTAGCACACTGTTCCCCAAGCCTGTTCTAGAATAGCACTTCCCAGCTGTTAGTTTCTAACTTGGAAATCCTCACAGACAGTAATAGCTACTCCTGCTGCAACTGACAGAGGCATTGGGTAAGAGTTTGCTGATAGAGCCCATAAAACCATTTACAACAAGTAGAAATATTTATTTTAAATGCAGGGACTGGATTTTTTTCCAGAAGTTAAAGTAAACCTCTAAGTCTTTTTCATATGGCAATGTTTTAGAGCATTTGCAATAAAGAAAGTGTCATCAAGATAGTGAACATGGTTTTTTCCCTTATTTTTGATTGAACATTCATATAATATAAGGCATAGAAAGCCAAGAGTGATGAATGTCTGCCCTCTACAATGCAGCTGCTGTAAAAGAAACAAGTTACTGCCCACTCCTTTTCCAAGAATGTTCAGTGTTAAAAGCATTTTCTTCAAGGACAAATCACTATGCTAAAAAATTAAAACTCAGTTAACTGGCAGCATCAATAGGTCAGCTCTACAGATCCACTCCACCCTGCATCAGCTATTGCCAAGAAAGCAAAAAACCAGGAATGTTTGTGAGGTCAGACATGAGAAATGCAGTATATACTTCAGTTTCTACCAGAGGAAAAAAAAAAAGATAAAAGTACTCCACGATTTCTTTAGCAGATCATGTACCTTCTCCAGTCTGTATAGTATAAATTCTTCCCATAGCTTGTAACACCAAAAGGATACTGAATCCCTTCAACAATCTTTCGTCGACCAAGCTGATTAGGGTTCATGCATTCCAGCCTCTTGGTACCTGGGTGTAGTGAAACAATTAAGCCTTTGAATCAGAACAAGAGAGCTCTCGTTGGGGTTGAAAGACAAGCACAAGTATGCAGGCATGAAAAGGTTAGAAAGTCCTGGAAATATTTCAGTGGGCTGCTTAATCAAAGCCTTTCTCCATGTCACATGTATGCATGTGCCAAAAATTGAATGGATACATACTCCAATGCTAATACGGCTCAGCACACCACTGCAGTTACAGAAACACAGATGTCCCATGCAGCTGGGGCCAATGCTCACAAGCTGAGATTCCTGCTATGGACACCAGCATCCTCAGGTTGGTGTGGAAGCTGACCAAAGGCCTCCTCCATTCTGGAGGGATACTTCAGCTGTTAACTACTTCCGCCTCCTCTGGAAGGGATTTTTGCAAAGTTAGTTTGGTGAGCATGTTCCCAAAATGTTTGCTGGGTTGGGCCATGAAGGTGAGACTGCAGGAAGAACATCTAACTCACAGATGCAAATAGGGTGCAAAAAGGTCCAGCTGCAAAGCTACTGCAGGCTGGGAACACTGCTAATGAATGTAAATACCTGTAGGTTTCTCCTAAGTAATGGGTTTCAGAATTAGACAAAAAAGGAAAAGACGCAACTGTGAGAACAAGAAAGGAAGAGAGAGAAAGTAACTAGAGAGAGCAGAAGGAGATGTATTTGAAGGTTGAAGAAAGTGTTTTACAGTGAAAAAGAGAGCTTGACCATTTTAGTTTATCCAAAACTTGAAAGGTGACTTGAAGTGTAAAAGCACTTTGGCAGGAAGACATCTCTGCCAGAGACTACAGGGTGAAAGGCAGCAACATGCCAAAAAAGATAAAAATTAAATGAGAATTAAAAGCACACTTCCCCCCACCCACTGGTAAGACACTGTCACAAAACTAACAATGGGTTTGTGGTAGAACTTTCATCTCTTGATCTTTTCAAGACTTTCTTCAGTCAAATATAAGCCAGACTTTGCCTCAGGTTACAGGCCTTGGAACAATAGTGTCAGGATGACATTCTGTAAGGCAGATTAGATAAATCTGTGGTTTTTCCCTAGTCTTAAACTAACAACTTCTACAAAGCCCTAAGCACTACCTAAAAAAAATAGCCACGTACTAGACACACAGACATAGATCTGTTGCATTCCTAGAAAGTTTTGTGATCAGAACTGAAATTCTTCAGCTTGCACACAGTCTCATGTGAATAGCAGTGAATAATTCATTAA
This sequence comes from Callaeas wilsoni, assembly GCA_013398955.1. Taxonomy (NCBI): domain Eukaryota; kingdom Metazoa; phylum Chordata; class Aves; order Passeriformes; family Callaeidae; genus Callaeas; species Callaeas wilsoni. The sequence continues at coordinate 61,646 of VWPU01010448.1, forward strand.
AACCAAAAGCTGTGGCTGTGCACAATTTCAGGATTGGACATAGTTACACTGCTACTATTATGAAAAAACATTTTAGCCCCCTCTTTACCTGCATCTACCCAGCACAGCATTGAGGAATAAGGATCAAATGTTAGTCCATTTGGTAACCCAAGATCATCTTTAACAAGAATTCTTCTGTTTGTGCCATCCATGTATGCAGTTTCAATTTTAGGAGCTTCTCTGTTCCAGTCAGTCCAGTATAAGTTTCTTAGGAAGAAGAAAAAAGCAAGAGTTAAGACAGGGACTTAACTCAAAAGACTGCTGTAATTAAGAAAATGCTAAGAACACAAAAGTAACACACAGCCCCCAAACTATTTAAATAAATAAGAAGGGCCATTTTGCACTTCAATACAGAAGTTTAAAAAGTGTAGTAAAAATGTAGCAAATGTACTTCCACTAAAAACAAAAGGAGCAAGCACAGACATAAGAAGAAATGCTTTCCTTCGTTGTTTATCTTATGATCAAAATGCCAGCCAAAAAGACCTATACTACAACAGTTCTGAGGGCCATTCAAAATGTACATCTACATTTTGAGTTCTTCATCTCACTTCCTGTAATGTCTGCTCAGGCTAAAGCAAGAGCATTTGGCATACATTTGGGACCCATTTAAAACAGTATTTTCCTTTCAATGTACTAAATAAGCAACATACAATGTACTCAGAGTGGTTTATCCTCAGGGGAGATCCCCAGAGAGGGCCATTAACTTTCTGATGTTTTACTATTAATAGCCATTTTTTAGTGGTAGGATTTTTTTCCTTGGATGTACATTCTGTGCCTGAGAATATGAATGGCCCCTCGATGGCACCTTTGTTGTTTACTCCTTAACACACACACAATTTAGTGTAAGATGGAAGTCCATGATGCCTGACCTGAACCCAGAGCCCTACTCCATCAGTGGGGTTCTGCATGGAACACAGGTATCTCCTCAGTCTGTTAAATAATCAGATAAATAAAATCAAGCTTTGCACATATCTCTTGACAACACATCTATACCCTCTCACAGGATCCACGACAATTGCTCTGGGGTTCACCAAACCAGTGTCAAAAAGGATGCGACGCTGGCGCCCATCCAGCCTGGCCACTTCTATTCTATCCAGCTGAGAGTCAGTCCAGAAGATGTTGCGACCTAGATGATCTACAGCTATTCCTTCAGGGCTTCCCAAGTCTGCAGGAGAACAGAGAAAAACATTCCTAGGCACTATATTTTTTCCCAATACACTGTGTCAGCATCATAAGGATAACCTTTAACAGAGATAAGTTTTCTTCAGTGTTCTGGCTGCAGTCCAACAAAAGCTACTTTATATCACTTGGAAGATGAACATACGTTTTACCTCAAAGCTTAAATACACAAAACTCTCATAAAGACATAGAATGAAAACTTGCCACACAGAGAAACTCTACTTGAAGGGGCAGACATAGAAAGAGTTGATAACAGAAACGAACAGCAGATAGTGTCAGAATCTTATTTTACCCTTCTTAGAAGGCCGTAAAATAGATTTCATAACCCTTAATATTTCTTCTTCTTTAGTATTGGCATACACAGCACCCCTCTGAAAACTGAATTTATGCTAAGTTTACCCAATGCAACAATTAAACAAAATCAACCTCTAAACACTAGAGACAATGACATTAACTAACTGATGTACTCTAGATCCAATTCTTTGCTTTTGCAGAGCTATTCTTTTTGGAACACATTTTAGTACTGCATGCACAATTTTTCCTGGACAGTTTGTTGTTCCAAAAGCAACAGGAAATAGCAGATAATGACCTTATTGCTTTAGCATTAGTAATTTCTAACTTGGATGCAGGATGCAGAAGAAATTTATAAAGCTTAATTCAGCCACTATGAGAAACTGCTCTGTTTTTTTCAAGGTTCCATTGAAAAAGAGCAGGCAGGATGTGTGGAATGTAAGAAGGCCAAAGAAAAGTTGAAAAAAAAAGAATTTTTGTTCAATTTCAGTTCCAAAAGAAAAGGAAATAATTTTACACGGTTACTCCCCAAAAGAGGCGAAGTGACCCTTTATACCAGCCTGCTGTTGAAAAAAAACCCCACCTTTCAAATGCTGATCCACACAACGATGGAATGTGGCCCATTAGCCTTCTTTCAATTCTTAAGTTTATTCACTGACAGCCATTAAACAAACAGTATGTGACACAAGCAACCTTTCTAGAGAAAAGGCATTTGGCCCAGAACATGGGGTAAGGCTCTCTAGAATCTGCTACTGTGATGTTGCTGTGAGTAACAGTTGCACAATAGGTTAAGCATCCTCTGCTCTCCCACTCAAGTGGATTACACTTAGCACTTCATCTGCACACATGACATTTTAGCTTTATATTAATTGCTGAAGAGGTGGAAAGGAACAAACAAGATTTATCTCATTGTTTCTGACTCACAGCTCATGGCCAGCGGGCAAGAAAGTAAATATTAATCAGGCATTTCTTTACACCTCCTGAGGGCTCTTGGGCACACTTTGACTCAGTTATACTGACTTCACATTACCTGTCATCTGCAAGAAACCACCTCACATATCCTTCAGACCCTCAAATGTTCCTACTTCTTTCCTTGATAATGGCAGTCTGCTGAGGGTGGCCTCGTTTTGAGGTGGTGGTGACAACAGTTCCCAGTCTCTGGGATCAGAAGATTACTGACTAAATGATAATGGAGGAGCTCCCAGACTTTCAGGAAGCAGAAGAAGACAGTAGCAGGCAAAAGATTTTCCATCACTGATTCCCAGGAGCCCCTGCTAGTTTCCTTGTTTCGATCTCCTTATGTCAGCTATACATTAGGAGATTTATAGAAGTCTAAAGTAACTGTCCCTTCTGTGTGGTTGATAATGAGCCAGAAAATCTATCCCACATGGAGGGAGGGGTAAGGGAATATTTAAAGGCTTCATTTATCACCTGTCTTTCCAGAGGCACAGATATGTTCCTGCCATATTGTCATCAGGCCTGATACAGTCACAGGCTCTGTCCCCGAGGGCAGGTTTGCACAGACATGCACAGCTGATAGGACTTTAAGCAATTACCACAGAGGAAAGCTCTCCTTCCTAACCTGCTGCCACAGCTGCAGAGCTGAGAAAGCCTCCACAGCCTATACAGCTGCAGGGATAAAGGAGAACAGGATGGAGCTCCACAACCAAACAGCGTTTCTGCAAAGCAGCACAACTTGGATCACAAGAGCTTTAAAAAAACCCAACCAAAATTTGGTACATTCCACAAAAATACACATGAACTGAAGAAAGCAGCTGGAGCTCAGAGGAGGAAGAAGGCAAAGATCAAAACAAAACAAAAAAATTCTCATGAGTCTTCTGAGGAGGAGGCATTTTCCTATTTCATGAAATTTAAAAGTTTCAGTTTTGGCCCACATTCGATACCCATTCAAATGCTGAATATTCAATACTATTTTGATCTGAATCCTCACTGAAATGCCCATTAACATACAAAAAGTAAAGTGCAACATCTCTCCCAGTCTCTTCAGGAAAAGCATTCACATCCTATGCAAACAACAGAACAACAGAATTCATGAGATATCTTCATACATACAATATTTTTATAGCAGATAAAACACATGAGGTTTCCGTGTGGCATTGAAGCGTCTTGAATTACCTTAAATCAATCAAATTTAGCTGAAAGCCTTCACAAATAATTTTCCAACATTTTATACATTGCAAGAATTTAATGCCTACACACTCTTATTAGACAGACATTCATATCCATAAAAAGTTTTTAGCAATAGTAATTTCCCCCATTTTTTAAGTGCAGGTTCTGAAAAATATTCATTAATAGTGCAAAGCAAAAATCTTTTCCCTGCAGAATTTCTAAGTTGCACGGGCACGTGCTTGCACTACAGGTTAGAGGCCCTTTTAGATTAAATACATTGGGATGAAAAAGTCTCACAAAATACCTCAGCCATCAAGTGGTATAGAAACATGAAACTCCATAACTGTTGGAATGGTTAGGGATGGCTTTAAACACTCCCTTTTTCCTTCCTAGGACAATGCTAGGACCCAATCACTCCCATCTATCTGCTGTCCCTAAGAGCCTGAATGGAGACTCACAAACTGACTACTCCAAAGTCCAGGCAGTGATTCTCTACACATACAAAGAAAACAAAACCAAATTTATTGTGAAGTTTTATAACTGGCTGATCATTTTCCTAAAATAATTTCATAAGTTTTTGTGACCATGTCTGCAAAGGATTCAAAGCAAAGGTGACCTCTTCTAGTATCTTGACTTCATAGGTGTTCTAGGATCCTGAGGACACTAGTATTTAAAATGCACCTTCAGCTATTTTTGCTGGTGTTTTTTGAATGACATCTGCCCAGACCATTCACTTTGTTCTCTAAACCTGTCCTTCCCCTTAGCCATTTCCACTCAATAAAAGGTTTTAACATCCAAGATGCATGGGGCTTGCACTTAACCCTTCTAATGAAAATGAACATGGACTGCAGTGAGCAGCAGTCTTGAAGGAAAGAATGTAAGCACAAGATATAAACTGGATAAGCGCTAACTCCACAATACCCTCTAGTCTAATTCTCAAATCCTTGAACAACTACAAAGTGTCAAAACCAAACAAGGTGGCTTTACTTTCCATTTTACAACTTGAGTGGCAGGCATGGAAAAGTCACAACTGAAATGGTTTCTAACAACTTTTCAGCTGTTTGATCCACAAGCCAAGGAAGAGAGACCAGGAGTTCTCTTCAACCTCTACGCTCACCAGTCCTTTCTTAGCAGAGCCGGCAGCTGACAGGCAGAGTTCAGGAGAGAAAAAAATACTACATGTAATGAAATCTCAGCTAACTGGCATCTACCTTGCTTGCCAGAACAAAAATCAAGGACACCCTCAAATGGTATTTCATGTTAATACATAAACGCAACTCTTAGTCAGCTCAGGAAACACCTAGGAAGTACATATTACTAAATTCAAGTCTAATACCATTCCTAGGGAGTAGCAAGAGAAAGAATTTTGTGCTGGTACCTGTTTTGATTATGGTTGTTGACTCCCCGCCATGCAGGCTGGCCCTGCTGATTGAAGGGCCGCTGATATCTGTCCAATAAACCATCTTGTCCACACAGTCATAAGCAACTCCAATAACAACTTTGTCCTGTTGGACAACAGGCAAGTTACATCAGCTTAGGATAAACAACAATTACTCAGCAGCAGCATTAACTTACGCTTTTAAGGTCTCAAGCCTGAAAAAATGAAATTCTTGAGGAAAGGTGGGAAATGAGGAGGAGAGGCCGAGAAAATCATTGGGTGACAGTCATTGTCAAATATCTTAGAAAAATACTTCCAGTTAAAAGTCCCTTTTAACTAGTGGACATCATTCACCATTATGTCAAAGCAGCATTGGAGATACTAGTACTGAACAGTTTGTCTGACTTCTACAACTTCACCTCCATACCCATCTAAAGAAAGTTCATGTCGACATTTTACTGTGTCACCCCTTCGCGTATTTTTTTCCTGTCATTCTTTCCCTTTAAGGAGAAATAGTGACTTCTATCAAATCGGACTTGCACTGACATCCAAGTCATGCATTATGGCTGCGCTTCCTTATGTAGCATCATTTGGCTCTAAAAAGTTCTAGCGAAGTAAGGTTTTAAACTAAAAGTTAGCTTAAACAAGTACTACATAAATCATGTTTGTGGAAAGAATATTCTCAGCAACAAGAAACATTTATATGCAATTTTTCAGGCAGAAAGAAGGTAAGACTAGAGTTTGAGTTAAGAGTTCAAACCCCCTCCTCCAGGCAAATCAAAGAGACTCTCAAGGTAAAGCAATAGTTGTACATGAATTCCAAAGTCTGTCACTGTTGCTGCTTTTGCAACACAACTTCTTAGAAAGATGTTTCAAACCCTTGAATTAAAACCGATGCACTTATTCATCAGTGTACATTAAATCTGTAGGTTGCGAAACAATCTAAACACCTCTAGTGTCATTTTGCAAATACACAGCATAGACAAAAAAGTCAACAGTGCTAGCAGAGACTGAAAGTTTCATTTTAGTTGAAAATTTCAAGAAAGAATTGCATCTTATCTCTTGGAAGTTCTTTCCTGAAGACACTTCTAATTAATTAATTTAAGCTAGATCAAGTAAATAATGAGACTAGGTGACAAGTATTCAGTATCATATCTCTTTCAGTCTTATTACACCATTTTTTACACAGCCTTTTACTTTTTTTACATTATTGCAGCAGCACTTTACATAAGGGACAAAACCTTGATTTTGCCCTTACATCACAGCAATTTATGGTACTGTATACTGAAGTGAATCTGTGTAATTTAGCCAATATTTGATTTACTAAATACTCAGTGTAATATACATAAAAAAAAGAGTTCAGCATGCTACTTGATATTGACATCTATTATAAATAAAGTAACACTGTAATGAAAACAGAAATCCTAGGCCTCAGGCAAAACACATGAATGTGATGAAACTGCCAGTGAAAAGGGCTGGCATGTGATACAGGTGGTGGAAAAGAGAGGTTCTCAGCATCAGGGATTCATTTTCTAGGAAAAAAGATTCTCAAGACAGTAGTAAGAAGCATGGGAAAAAGATCTACCACCCACCGGGCCTACACATGGGGAAGGAAGCAAAAAAAAGAAGAAAGAAAAATATATGTGTAGCCAAGAAGTGCAGACAACTAACTGAAAAAAACAGGAATAGATTAAGACTTAGGAAAAAATTTTGAGGGAGTAGAAATGGGAAAAAAGGCCTCTCCACATACTGCTTTTGTTGGTCTCTTAAACTTCTATATCAGAGTCAGAAAGTCAATAAAAGTGTGAATAGAGAGGGGTTTATATGAAGAGCTGCTGGAGGCATTTGAGATTAGATTTTGTTTTGTGAGCTATTGTGAGCCATTCTTTAAAAGGAAAAATTATTTTTTCTGTAGCTTAGGTTTAAGATTTTGGACTAGCCAGGTCAGGAATTTTCAGTGATGAATTGATGGGATACTGAAATTTTAATGAAGAGTAAAAACTGAGTTTTCAACTTAAATTATCAAGGCATGTAGACCAACAGTAGCTTTCGTCTTTGTCAGGAACCTTCTAAGAAACATGGACTTAGTATAGTAAGTTACTTACTGGAATATGCAAGAGTGCTTTTGCACCATTTTTCTTCATGTTGTTTCCCTCTAGTGGAACATGTTCAATTTTACCACTTTGGGCAAAGAGCAAGTGTGTTCCTGGTGGCAGAGGTACCGTGTCTGGTCGAACAGAGGGCCCAATAACAATAGGAGGAGCAGCTGTGCTCAGACCTTGTTAATAGAGAAGGAAACAGATGGGGAAAAAATTAGCTTGTACAGTACAACAAGGCTCCTTATTACTTGCAGAGACACAATTACAGTCAGACTTCTTAGAAGGAAACAGCCCTATAAGCAGACATTAATAACTACAATCAGATGCAGAAAGCTGCTGAAATTTTCTCCTTGGCTGACAGAGAAGGAGCAATTGACATAATAGGTCTTTTCATGTTTGTCTCTGTAATTGCTCTTTGCTTCAAATGTTTGGAAAAATCAATCTTATTTTGCAGCTGAAGTGAGGAAGACGTAGGAAGGAAGATCCTTCATTTCCTGAGGCAAGTCAGCTATTACAGCTCCCAGAGGGCAGAGACTATCTGGGCCTCTCACTGTTTCAAGGCAAGGAAGAAGCTAGAAAAACCTTCTTATTCAGAAGCTTACCACAGATATCCAGATGCCCTGGCTGAAGGAAAAGTGTGTGTTGGAGTCACTGAAGGGCATGAGACATACCATCACTGGGAGAGCAGAAATCTGCATTGCTCCAAGTCAGTGCTGTACCGCAGGGAAGGACTAAGCCCCATATTTGGGAGACGGTGCGCTCGGGTGGAGAGGTACCCATAAGAAACAACTGCTTCAGCCACTTACATGGTGGTCGAACTCCGGGACCGCTTCTGGTGCCGTCAATCTCATTTCCATCCCTATCCACACACCAACAATATCCACTGCTAGCGTGGCACTGAGTGGGCAGGTAATTCCCATGCTCATCACACTGGGGAATGAAGTGACCAACTCTTACATCCCTCGGGAAGAAGGCACCTCCACTGCCAAGAGCTACTTCTCGTTCATGCTGGCATTTGGTCTTTTCTACTTCTGGGGAAAAAAACCAACAGAACAAAACAAAGCCCAGTGAATATTTCTGTTTTAGCTAATAACTACGGTCCAGTAACAGTTAACACATGCTGACCACCTATACATAAGAATTCTTACCTCTAGTGGAACATGACACTATTACAAGCCTTGAAGGCATATGATTTCAGAACAGCTTCAACGAGTCTGCCCTAAGTAAGTGTGACACATCTGCCTTAAACTTATTTTATCTTTCACTGTCTAGTTTAAAAGAGAACAAACAGGTCCTCTGCATCTTCCTTCATTGAAGGGTCATAAACAGAAGCTGGAAAATACAGTTGTTCTCCTTGAAGCAGATGAGCAAGGATATTTTGTCTGACTTTTGAACCTGATGTCTACTCATTGGCAATTATCCATGGGTCTTAAAACGTGACTAATTAGACAGACCCTACTGCAGCTAGGTTTTTTTGTAATGCTAAAAGTCAAGATTCCCTTCAGAGCCACAAGATGCCAAATTCTCTACAGATCTTAGGAAGTGAAGCAACTCATTGCTATGGTGTATATTAGGTTTTTAAAGTTCAGTTATGAAGTTTGAACACTCATTTGATTCCTCTGGATCTAAGAAAGGAATTGCAGGGACAGGTTGTCCAGTCCCTGGTGAAGCACAGAGAAACATACCACGCACACTGGCTACACCACATGCATATATATTACTGTAGAGACTACAGAGGAAAGAAGCTTTTCGGGTATAATATCAGGATATTCAGACATCTGGCTCCTTATGTTTCAATTTTACAAAATAGTCTGAACTAAAATATACACATTATTATATTATCTATCATGCAGTAGGGAAAGTCATCTGGATCAATATATCTTCTAGAAGCCAAACAACATAATGAAATTAAAAGAATACAATAAAAATAATATATTTCCTTCTCCAGACAAAGAAATCTGGCTTGGTTTTACCATACACTTGAGATCCCTGGGAGAGAAATATGTAGTTATGGGAGAGCATCTTTTCCCTATCAATGATTTCCACAGACATTTAGAAATACTTTGCACAAACTGTCTGCTGCAGAGACTTTAACATTACACCACCATTTATTCCTTTCCTTGCTTTTATATTGTCTGGTGGACAGCATTAATTTTGTGTGGCTCAAACTAGACCAACCCCAGCTGAGCAAAAAGCTAATCTCATGCATCTATATACTGTTGTGGTGTAAATCATGCAAAATCAAAAAAGAAGGGATGTTTTTATTATTATTTAAACTAGTTATGCAAGCAAAAGCTTTGGACAAGTTTCATGCACCTGGACATAATTACAGAAATATAAATGACTGGAGAACAGCTCACTGAACAACTGAAATATTTGGCATCAGTTTTAATGTGGGTGGTGGGGAGCCTTGAATCAACCTACAAAACCAGGCCCTGTGGGAAAGCCTTCATTATCTGTCTCAAATTTTGTTTTCATGTGTTCAGTGTACTATGCAGTATACAGGTAAAAGAACTGTTGATTCCAGGAAAGAGATGGTTTTGCCACAGGTGTTTTTTTATTCTAAACTCTGATTATATGCACTGCTCACAGGACAAAGCAGGGGAAACACAGAGTATTGGTACACTACCCTCCCCACACATTTTTGTCCAGTGCAGAAAAAAATTCCTACTAGCTTTGAGAAACACTATTAACTCCTCCTCCGTAGGGTATAAAAACAAAGATGGAAGCTGTTCCTTCTCCTCTTCGCATCGGAAACTCATAAAAAGAGTTTATACCAACATGTTACAATTTTTTAATCAATATTCTATATGAATTATGGAAAGGAGGGTGTATACACTCCCAGATAGGACCCAGTGGTTACACATAAAATATATTAGTGTTGTCGATGACTTGAAATATCAATATCTGTTCTGATTTCAAGACAATGTTCACATTAATATCTGCAGATTTTATTCAGGAATTCTGATTGTATTTTTGAAGAGAACTTATCTTGCAATCATCAAGACCAATCTCACGAATTGTCTGCTTATGCAGTTAGCAACACTAAAATCAAGAGACTTGTCAAATAAAATAACTTTCAAAATCAGTACTGAATTTCTAGAAGGCAGAGCATATGATTGGTTCTTTCTAAAAAAGCCATCAATGCTGAATTTTTACGTGCATAAAAATATTTGCAAATACCCTATTTTTGCTCACTTTTAGGAATAACTGTGTATTTTACTACTTCTTTTCTCATGGAAGTCCCTTATATTAGTGATCACTTTATTAACAGTATCAAGTACAATAAGTAATCTGTTAAACAGATATACTGAAAAGAAATAAAGCCAGGCTTACCATGTTCATCTGTGCTGACTCAATAATTTTAACCTGTCTTTCAATATTTTGTTTTGACTCCCTAATATGAATTTAACCAATATTAAAACTTCCCAACTAAACAAGTGACTAAACTAAAGGATAGTTCAACCAAGCACTTGGAATCCATTCTCCATTTTTTTCTCCTTATCTCTGAATCATGACCAGGATTACTATGCTTACAGTTTAGAGGACCTAAAGAAACATGAGTTGAAACCCAGTGCAGTGTTGTAGCCTAAGCAACAATGAAGGCACAATAATCTTGGATACAGATGACAGTAGGTTGGGATAAATAGTCTGCTTACGCTGCTTGTACTGCCATACCTTTTTATCAGTGGGGTTAGGAGAAGATGCTCCGATTTTCCAAGTTTTAAATTGCATTAATTAACTCTCTGAAATTAGTCTAGCTATGACAGTTTGAAAGATGAGATTGACACAATGAATAAAGCACATTTGCTGCCTTGATGAGCTAACAGCACAAGTTAGACAAAAGGGGTAACAAGAAAGGGTACATATTTAGGTAGCACAAGGGCTACTTTGTAAGTCTTCATCCAGACACTGATGCCTTAGGATTTTAGCTTTTATATTTTCATATATTTGTAATCTTGCAATTCTTTAGTGTATAACTCTGAACTCCATATAGAGTGTTAGCAACTGCTTTTCCCATTTTTGTCAGACACAACAATTCCTCTCTAGGTCTGAGAATCAAGGACACCTCACTGTCTCAGGCCCCGAGAAATGTAAACAAAAGTGAGTTAGGGGGGAGCAAACTGGGAGAATGGGACTGCACTGCCTGAAGCTGTAATTGGACAATTAACCTCTGATATGCAAATAGACAAAACTTATATCTGTCCAAAAAACGTGTGACTGTGTCCGTCTTGGGTGTAGTCTCTGTGAGACTCCTGCACTGCCCAGGGTGCGCCCTGTGAAGGCCTTTTAATAAATACCTACCCTTTATCCTTTCACTCTGTCTAGCCTCTGTTCCAGGTCAGCCTCTACAAGGCATCAACACAAACCTAAGAGCCAGTAAATTTCCTTCACTACAGCAGCCTAAATGTGGTTTCTTAGTGATCCTGCCTTTAACATCAATACTGTAATATTTCATCCAGTCAAGACTTCTCAAGGATACAGAACAATTAGCATTAGGAGAGTTCTCTGATCTTGAGATTGGCATGAAGAAAAAGTCTATTAAATACAACTGGCAGTGCCAAGAGCAAATAACACCTACCTGGTGTAGTGGTGCTGTTACAGCTACTACTGCACCTGATTGTAGCAAATGGAAAACAAGCCATGCCTATTTCAAGGCTCCATATCCAGGGATAACTAGCCCTGATTTTCAGGAGGCTCTTACCATTCTTGAAACCCACATTTGAAAGCCAAGTCAAATGATCATGTCAATGATGATAAAAATGGTATACACCAGGATTAGTTCATTCTGCCAGAGATGAAAAAACCAGTAAAAGCAGGACCTAGGTAATCATTGGTGATGAAAAAACACAGGGGTGACATCAGCCTTTCACTGACAGCAGGATCAAGTCATAGTATTTTTCAGTGTATGCATTTAAACATTACCAACCAGCATTTGCTGTAAAATTAAGGAAAACCCCATCCTCGCTGGGTTTTGGTGCAGTTGATGTTTGACTGCTGAAGGTAATACACTGACCTAATAGCTTTGTGTTTTCCTATGGCACTCTACTTATGCCCACAGGACAGCAACATTTTTGAAATTAAGCAATTAATTTGGCAAATAATTAAAAACTGAAAGAAATAATCTGAGTCACTAGTTAAATGTCATGAAATAGTGGTATCTTTAGGAAATTCCCATATTACCTTAGTCTTGGTTTTAAATTTCCTTATTAAGAAATTTAATTCCGTCATTTGGATTCCAGAGGAAGATATATAACCATAGGTTGCTTCATTTGTGGAAGTGAAACAGACCACAAAACATGAGAAGGACAGGATGTAAATGTAAAGTCACACTTCTTGGAATAAACTGTGTAGACAAGCCTCTAAAGATGAGTCTATCTTTGAAACTACAACCCAAAAAAGCTATCAGCAGATCACAGCTCAGCTCTGTAGGGATTGTGAGAGGCTATAAAAAAGAATTCAGCATATACACAGGAAATATACAGGCATAGAGAAGAATATGAGGCTGGGGAGATGATTCAAGAAATATTGCATCCAGCTCTGGCAACCACAGTTCAAAAGAACAGTGAAAAATTGAATGAGTGTACAGAAAAATGCTCCTAAGATAGAAGCTGTAGAGCAGAACAGAGATCAAGGGTGCAATGAAGAATTTGTGTCCCGTGGAACACAGTACAAGTCAGACTAGACACAATGGTGCATCCTGAGCTTCAGCTAAATGTATATCTTCTTCAGAAGAATCAATTTGTATTTGATGTGTTTTAAACTTTTTTTTTTTTTCAGTTGACTCATGGATTACCAGTAGCAATCTGGAATTTAAAAGTCACTGAAATATATTAAGGAATTTGTAAAAATGAAAATGGAAGTAGCATGAGTATGGAAAGACGGGATGAAAAACATACATGTACAGATTTCTCACATATGTGAAGAAAGAAACAGAATAAAGAAAAAACCAAACTAAAGCCATTTACAAATATCCACAGTATTTTTTAGTCGTAAAGGAATGCTCTTGTAGCAGCACTGCAGAAAATGATTTATGGACTTTTCTTAAAAAAAAAAAAGGAAGCTAAGCAAAAGGATGAGAAACTGAGATGTATGAACTTCTCTTCTTCAAAGACTTATATTGACAATTTTAATTGGTGTCCTCAGATGCTGGAGAAAAAAAAAATTAAAAACCCAAATGAAAATGCTTCCCTTTGTCCCTTCATGTTCCTTTATAATTCCTCACTTACAGTTTTGTCCCGGTAAGTGTGTTTCTCATGCGAAACCAGTTGCACACAGATGATCAGAGAATAGCTCTTAACAGTTCCTAGTTCCAAGAATTTAGGCTTGTTTCTGTTTAGTAAACAGTGTCTGGGGTCTGCAGGGGTAGAAACACTCAGACATCTGGTTTTTTTGAAATGGAAAAATGAAGCGTGAGGAAATAATGAAGTACAGACTTTCTTAATAGCTGGGAGCAGCAGGACATTCCAGCATCATTAACTCTTTCATTAACCTGCTGGTTCACTCCTACAGACACTCCCATGTCTGTGACTCAAATCCAACTTTCTTGTTAGTCTACTTGCTTCAAGAGTTGCCATCGAGATTTAACAGTAGGTTTCATGTAATAATAAAGACACCAAACAAGCAAGTAGTTGTACACATGGGTTGGAACAGAGAACAGCAAAAAGAATGGAGTATTTGGATGAATAAAACTTTCCATGCTATTAACGACCAGGAAAAACTTCATGTACTACACTGAGGCTTATTAGATCAAAACTGTAGTGGGTAAAAAGGGTGAAAAAGAGTCTCTAATTACAGCTGAATACAATACAGTCTCCTCTGCAATCTCCTCTGCAATTCTGAAGCAACTTACTTTACAAATCGAGTGCTAGAGTAAACTAAACTACTTTTGGGAGGCTTCAGAAAGTATAGTGTGTTTCTGTCTCCTGGCAATGATTTACTGATGGATCTATCCAGTCTAGAGGCACTAAAGCTTTAGCAACAGATGACACCTCAAGGGCAGCTATTGTTTTATTAACTCTAGGAAAGGAGCAATCGCTGTGTTGTAAAAACTGCCACTGCTGCAGACAGGCTGAGCAACACAGATACTTTGCATTTCAGTCACAATTCATCAAAAGTGAGACATCTTATTTACACATATTTTTTTTTTTACTGCTCAGAACATTTAATGAGCAGAGATAATTGATACAAGTGTTTCTAAAAGCCTGTCTTCTGCTGGTAATACAAAAAAAAAATCAGTGAGGCATATATGGAGACTAACAAAACAGATCTCCACCCACTAAAACAGTAGATACAAAACTCTAAAAAATATTTTGCTACTACTAATAAAATTGTGACATGGAAAGATCTCCATTCAAGACATAATTGTATTGAGTACAGAAAGTGAAGACGAGTACAGGATAAGTAGGAAATAAAGTTGCTACAAAATAATACTGTGCACTTAGCAGTTTAGTAGACACACTAACCACTGCATAAGAAAAGGTGTTAAGAATAACACAAAACCCCTCACATTTAAGTAGATCATCACATATACTCAGAAGAAATTAATTGTGTCCTTGTAATAAAGTTAATTGGTTGATTTCAAACATCAGTCTACCAAACAACCTGTTTCATCTACAAAGGGATGTGGCAGACATGAAAGCAATGTTTTTGCCTCTACAATTCTGCTTGAAGAACTGGAAGCTTTAAGATTTGGTTTGCTTCAAGTTATTCACAACAAGTTTCTCCTCTAGGAGAAATAATTTTGTTTTTATCAGCTGGATAGTTAGCTAAATATTTTGACACAGGTCATAAACACCAGTTAGTTCCTCATTCATCTGGCACTTAAATGAAAATACACATGCGTGATCATGCATGAAATGTTAGTTAAAAATTATATTTAAAGACTGACAAAATGGCAAAAGCTATGCCTCAGAATTAAACACTTCAAAACCTCCTGCAATTTACCTATGATATAAAAATCTACAAGCACTAGGTGATTTCACGTAACATGTTACTGTGCACATGGTGAGGTGTCAAGTAAATATGATCTAAAATTAGAATCAACTTTGCAATTTTTTTTCTTTCCTCCGTACATATTTTCCCTATTGGTTTTAAAAACCAAACATCCAATAATGGAGGAAAAAAAAAAGTCAGAAATTCAGAATTAGGGAATATAGAGGCAAAATAAAAATATTATGTCTCAAGTAGTAATATCATGCCACACAGACAAGCACTTTGAAGCAAGCACCTCTAGCATTAAAAAGCCCCCAAAACAACCCAATCAAAACCCCCAAAGCTGTTCTTTCCTTTTGTCCCTAGGATATTTTTGTTACTCTTGACAGCACAGTTTGAGTTTCGGCCTGTTGAGAAATGCCCAACAGGAAGAACCTTAGAGGGAGAAGGATTTGGTTTGAATATACTGAGAGGTTAGGCATTATTTTCTAGATGAAAGATTCACCATCTACAAAACCTGAGTGCTGTCCCATAGGTCTGCCGTGCTGTTGAATTAAAGTAAAATAACAACGCTACTTTGTGCTCCAATCTTCCTTTCTTTTTCTTTTTTTTAAATTTTTTTTAAGCATACCTTCCAGATGAGTTTTATACTTCGAGGCTCAAAGTACAATGGAGAAACAGAAGTGTGAGGGTAAAGAACTTTCTCTTGAACAGACAATAAGCTGGATAAATACAGAAACAAGTAACTGCCAGCTGGAAATTGTAGTCTTCCTAGACCACAGGCTGTATGTGGCATGTAGGCATTTAGATCTCCCTGCAGACAAGAGCCTCATGACTTTGGTCTCATTTTCCACTTTTCTCCTGTAAATATTGCATTCATTTGCATTGCAAACAATTCCAGGTATTTTATGGTAAGTGATTACTGAGTATGCAAACCAATCAAACCAATTCACCCCCACAGTCAAACCGTTACACTAGGCAACTTCAAAAGATAGTATCAGCTTGGGGCTGAAAACTGCCGAAGACAATAAACAAAACATAAAATGGGACATTGAACAGGATATCACGAAAAAGTGATAGCAGTCAAGATACAGTTTTGACACAAGCTTGGTAAAGTCCTAAGCTTGAAAGACTTGAGAAGAATAAAGGCACCAATGTGGCAGTAGATACTGTGTTTCAGAAGGGAACCAAACTAAGATATATATCCTCCAAATTCCAAATTATATTTCTGGTCCAACTTTCAAGAACTATAGAATTTTACCTCCTAACACACATCGGAAACCATCCCCACGATAACCTGCCTTACAGTGGCAGCTGAAGGACCCAGGAGTGTTGTAGCAGAAAGCATCTGGATGGCAGTGGCCCTGCTGACATTCATCTACATCTGTAAAAGAAAAGATCAATCTCAGGTGACTGTTCCTTCCAATGGACAAATCAGAGTGATGAAATAAAGTACAAACCTGCCACATTTTCAGGCTCCTATTTTAGGGTATCTGATTAGATATATAGACAGTTCTTTAGAAGCACAACTAGTACAGAAATGCAAGGGAGATAATAAAAGGGGCTGGGGAGGGGAAGCATGCCTGTATTTTAGGTTCTGTATCTCAGCAAATCCCAAGATTCTCCTATTCCAAAGGGTAATAGACATTATTAACTTACACAGTATTTTAGACATATATGTCCATATTTCCCAAAGAAACGACTTAACACAGCAAGAGAAGTAGGATTTGGTTAGCCATGTTTCCAACACGTAGTTAGGTAAAGCTGCGACCCCACTGCACTCAGACCGACATGAAACAGAATGTAAATTTTTTTACATAGTCTGAGCATTTTGTTTCACCACCTTAGTAATTTAAACCAATACAGTGCAAACAGTTGCAGCAGACAAAGATCTGCAGCTGCAACTACTGCAGTTGTCTCATCTTGGACCTCCTATAGACCAAATATTGAAGAGCAAATTCAAAAGTGAGAGGAGAAAAAGAGAAATGCTTAATAAAAATTCCTGCCTAAGGGACTCAGACTATGATATTTTCCTACTTGAAACGACAAGTAAGCATAGGACACGGCAAAGACCAGCCCAGCTGCTCAATGAAGAGCCTAAAAGCCCGGCAGTAAATGTTGCTACCCACCCTCACAGGCACGCCCATCTCCGGAGAAGCCAGGGAGGCAGGTGCAGACGTAGGCGGACCCTCCGGTGTACACGCACTGAGCACGCTGAGGAATGTCACAGTTGTGTGTGCCCCTCTGGCAGTGGTTTACCACGTACTCGACAGCTGCAGGTTAAGCGCATAAGAGAGGAGATGAAAGTCGGAACTTTGCTTCACAAAATATAAGCCTCACAGTAAGTTCATATGAGAGAACAACATCTGGGAAAGATTACAGAAGGGAAAGGAAACAAGGTGTGGATGCTGAAATGCTGTTAGCAGGGAAATTTTCTCTTCTTGCATTCATTCTGTGAGAACTTCTCCTTTGCTGTGTAAGCTATGTAAACAATAGATAGGGTTTTTGTAAATAGCATTCATATCTGGTATCTTCTGACCTTGTGTACATTATATCAGGAAAAAACATTTCTAAGTGGGTGTCTGAGACTTTGACCAATCACCCTAGGAGAAGTGTGAACACTGTTCAATTGCTTTATGGAACTAGAATATATAAATGGTATTGTAAATTTAATAAATAATTCATTCCTCGCTCTGGACTCCTGCCTCGCTGCATCTCTGAACCCCTGCCTGGAAGCCCACAACAAGGATCTGAGGGTTTTTTGCTCTGGGGGTTGGGATTTTTTGGGGTTTTTTTCCTGAAATCTCCCCTTTCACTGGTGTTAAATCTTATTAATGTTTTGAATGAATTGACTGTCCTCAGCACCTCACAGGTGCTTGTTAATGTAGAATGGGGCAGAAAGGCTACCATCTGTGACAGATCCTAATATCCATAACAGCTTTGTTTATGAAAAAGAGTTCTGAATGAAGAAATGTCAAGCATCTCACAGAGCTACCTCACATGTTAGCTCAGTGGCCAGTTCACTGCACTGGGAATTATTTAGATGACCTCCTACACTAACCTAGTACTGACCCAGGGATGCTGCCACCTGGCAACAAATAGGAGCTGTGACTCACTCAGTGGGAGATAAACACTTTTGTCAACTACTGGAGAGATCTGGGATCAGACCTGCAGCTTTTCATAACTCTCTCATGTGGACAGCAGTGGCTCTCAAGGCACTGCAGTACTTTGCACACAAATTGTTCCAGGAAGTTGCTGGAGCTCTGCCTATGCTTACCTGTTATGTCAGAGAACAGGAAAGGAAACCATGGTACTTGAAATAGGAAGAGGTAAAATACTACAAAAATTTTGGGCCTGAAAATAGGGCGTCCAATGTGTACATCTAGGAACAGACTTCCACCTGCTGTAACAGAGGCTGCTGTAACACTGAGGCTCTCTTTGCGTAATTATGATGAGGATTTGACAGCGGGCCAAGAGAAGACTCTACAATGTTCGTTTCATCACATACACAGATGGAAACTACCACAGTGTCAGCAGGGAAATAACAAAAATCTTCTATCAGAGCCGTATCTGAAAACATTCATTTTTTCTGTTTCTCTGGAGGAAATGACATCATTGTTAGAATCATTAATCTCTATTTGATGAAGTAAGTTTTAGATTACAAAACAATTCATTAAGAATAGCAATATAAATGCATAAGGTAAGAGTTGGAACTCAAAGGAAGTCCCCAAGTCTTTCTGTTTCTCATCCTACAAATAGGAGGACAAGATTTATTTACAACTCTCTTCTAAAGCTACCCAGTGAATCACACAGCTGGTATGAAAAAAATGCCAGTTCCAAAGAAGCTGAGTCAGAGCTGTTATCCCAGAGCAGCTTGCAAAAGCACAGAGGGTTGCTGTTGCCCCTTCTGGGGTTCAAATTGTCTGTAGGTTATAAAACTCTCACTGTGAAAAGATTACCATGACATTTATTTTCTGTCTGTTGGGAAACTAGAATTTATCTTCCCTCTCTTCAGCCTTAAAAATGCAATTTGGTTTTGGTTGAAGGAAGGGATCAAACTGAAATCCTTCAAGCTGGGCAAGGAATTACTTAGCACTTGCTAAATGTGGAACATCAGCTTCATGGGAAAGTGGTAGAGTGAAGCTGGTGAGGTCATGGCTGGAGGGAAGAATGTTCCCTTTCAGGTCCAAGTCACAAAAGTGCAGTGTTGGACATAATGGAAAGAACATAAAGCTGCTCTTGCACATCTCACCCTATCCCTTCCAGTGGCCTTGGTAGAAGGAGCTGCTTTTTCTGACTGTTCTGCAACAAATGGAGACTTAGGGTGCACTGTGACTTAGGGAACAGATGTGAATTGTAATTCTTACTGGAGCAGAAAAATTTGGCTTGTGACGGAGTGTAATACACAGCATGCAAAGTCACAAGCTCAAGGAAAGTAATGCAACTCTCTGCTGTAAGATGAAGGCTCCTCAGTCTGTGCTGAAGAATAGTCTTGGATATAATGAGCGACAACCCGGATGCATTAGCTGATCAAAAGGCAACTAAGCTTCCACCACACAGCTGTCACAACAGAAGCAAAAATTCCCCAGCTGTTATCACTGCTTTCCAAAAGAAAGAGGAACTTCCAGCCATACTGCAAGAATATGGCTTCCGGCCATACTAGAAGAGTGTGTATAGGGTTTGTTGGTACAGAATTACTGTCAAGTTGCAAAGATAAGAATTCTGACCAAAAAAAAAAAAAAGAAAAATCTAATCTCTATCCTATCCTGACAGTTGCAGCTCTAGAGGTAGAGTCACTACTCCTCTTTTATCTGTTATTATCCCTCTTCTATCTATTATTTTTTGTTTCCTTTTTCCAAAAGGATTTTCTACAACTTGAGTGAAAAACAGGGCAAAGAGGAAAAAGATATCCCTTGTTAGGACAACCTTAAACTAACTACAGATTAAGTCAGGCTTCCTCCAGAAAAAAAGTTTGCAAATTACAGAAAAATAAACTAGTTCAGTGACAACTACTGAATTTGATAATTAATGGTTCATTAAAAATGAGCTAAAGAGCCGAATCTCAAAGATTTTAACAGTGAAATAATCTGCAGCTACAATTCCTTTTCATCATGATAAATTATCACTTCAGAGTAAGTTTGGAATAGCCAAGACACACTGATTTAGAACTGTGCACTGTCTTGTCCAATGGATGAATCTGTAACTGAAATCTCATCCGTTAAATTGAACTCTGGATTAGACATAAGAAACAAAACACAAACTCACAAAAAGTCAAAAGCACAGCACTTAGAAAACACAGAAAAACCCAGTAATCACAAGCTGCCGCACAAACTCCTGAATTCCACTCACATTAGAAATCAGCACAGATCGTGAAGCAGTTTTCTGTCCCTGTGAGATGGATCACAGCACAAAGGCTGGTGGGCAATGGTTTTAAGAAACACGAAACTCACCAACACAAGTCCGCCCATCTGCTGCAAACTGGTATCCCTCAACACACTCACAGCGGTAGGTTCCCGGCTGGTTGTTGCAGGCTGCATTGCTGCCACATAGCCCTGGCTGCTCTGAACACTCATCAATATCTAGGATATTAAAAGGATTTTGGTTATTACAGAGATGCATTTAATATGGATGCCAGAAAAACAGAAACTGGGGAACTCTTGATTAATAGCAGTTTTCCGTACTTAGGCCACAGCTTGGATAGACCATACCTCTTCAAGAGATATTAGTAATCTGAAAATAAGTTTTGAGGTAACTGTGTCCTCAGCTAATCTGCACCAAAAAAGAAGAAAACAAACCAGAAGAAGTTCTGTCATGAAGCAATAAGGGGAAAGCACAAGAAATTGCAGAGGAAAGAAGAGCCAAAGAAAATGCAGCCTTAGGTGATCAGAAGCAATGATAACTACTGAGGGAGCACGAACTCTAGGAAAGGCTTCCCCTTTCATTATCAGTGTACCTCTCTAATCCACTGCTGCCCAACTCACAGCATCAGAGGACTGGAAGGGGCAGTGTGATGCTGTTGCTTTCATTTGCAAGTTGATTAAAGGGTTGGAGTGGAAGGAGAGTTTTGCTTTGGGTTTAAAAACCCCCAAAACCTGTTTAGGTAACACATTTGTGTTACCTAATGAAATGACACATTTCATTAACACACATTTTTACTTCTTGAAAACAAGTATCAGTACTGTGATTTGATTACAAGGCAAAACCCAAAGGCAAAAACCAAGAATACAGAGCTAGACAGAACTAGGAAATATGGGTCTTTTCGAATACAAAAGGATTTTCAAAGTAGATCATGAAAAAGATTATTTCAATGACTTGCACATATCTGTGCTCTGTCCCCATGCGCATTTCCTATTTCTCATGTCCCTTGAGAACTTTTAACCTAGTTGACTCATTTTAACCAGAACTTGCATTACAGTAAATTTCTCAAAATTAAGTTCCCACATGTTTTATAAAAAGATAAACTGGGTGGGAAAGAACCTTTACAAGACAAGAAAACATACTCTTCAAGACAGTCAAACTTGCTTACTTTGATTACTGAGATACATCAGATAGCCGAGCAATCCTCTAACCTTAAAACCAGACTCTCAGGGCAGTTAATCTGGCTGTAATGGCTAGTCCTGAGGGTCAGTATACCCCAGGGAAAATAAATTCTACGTTAGCTTTCATTTTGCAATGAACTGAAGTCTTCTGATACCGTAACAAACGTTTCCATCTCCACGGAAGCCAATTGAGCATTCACAGAAGAAACGATTTCCAGTTCCTGGACGGCACACGGCGTTGGTGTCACAGTTATGAGTACCAGTGTAGCAAGGATTCCGGTTAATATCAGCAGAACCATCTGACAAGAGAGACCGGATTTAGCCTTGATAACTCTGTCCAAGTAATATCAGCCAGTTAAGGCCCACAAGGAGGCTGCTTGTAATGCACATTAAACAAGGAAACACACTTTTTGCATCAGGAAGAAAGCGACTTGCAGGTGGTATGCAGGTGTTATCTTAAATCTGTATTTAATAGCACCTGTATTCCTTGTTACTTGTACAAAGGGCTACTGAGTTAAAAAAGAGCCACAAAAACCTCCCTGAAGAGCAAGACAGAAAGAAAATTCAACTTCCGGTCACTGACACTAGACTCAAAGCATGACTCTTAACAGCTTGGTTTATTATTTTAATTAGCAGAACTTTATTTTGTAACAAACAAAAATGAGCACAGCCTGGTTTTATACTCATCTGGTGTGCATTTTCAAATTGTCTCTTTGCTTTCTTTCTGGTGTTAGTGCAAGCTTGGACAGCTCATCCAAAAAAAAAACTTTCATAAGCAGCCTACAATTCAAAGATAAAATGCCATGTTTCATGATAAATTATAGAAACTCATCCATGGTAAATCTTATTCCCCTCTTTTGCTCTCTTTTCTGATGATGCCAAAAAAAATAAATTAATAGAGGAACTACAAATTAGGTAATGATAAACAACATAGTTCATGCATCCAAGTGAGATTAGAGTCAAGGTAGTGTATTGAGAGTATTTCAAGGAATTAGACATAAACCCCAGGGAATTTCAATAATAGAGCATCACTTAAACACTCTTTCTCAAGTGAAAATACAAACTTTCAACAGTCCCATTTCTCTCTTTCACTGGTGGATCGGGACTGCTACTGAATAATGAAATTAATTCATTTAACTCATTAACACCCAGCTAGGGCAGTCTAAAAAAAAAAATGGATGACTGCTCGTAATTACTCACAAAAGAGAAAAAGCGAAATTTGCAATTGATACGTACCACTGATGGGGCCAATGGAATTGCTCATGGCGTATCGCAGGATCTGCTCGTCTCTGTTGTACAGGACAAACACACTGTCCACCGAGAGCTGCTGAGTGGCCGGAGCAGAATGGTGGGAGTCATCATGGATGCATTCATCAAAGGAGATGGTCTGACGCCACTGATAGGCACCTGTGTACGTGGAAGCAACTCCATCCCTTTCTGGCTCTGTCACTGTGTACTCCCTTGAGGACGATGACGTGATCACTGCGACATGACACCAAGCACACTGATCAGAGCAGAGATCAAAAGCACTCTGTCAAATGCTATCTGTAGACTTGGGGTGCAGTCTGTGTAGTGCAGATAGGCATTGCAAAGGCAAGAGGCTATGAAAGTGGATGTATTTCCATGCAAAGGAATAAGCACTTGAGTACGCTTATTCTCTTCTCAGGTGTCACAGCTTTGAGAAGTGTGTAATTTGATTTATTCTGACGTATTTTAAAAATTTAACTTTGCTTTGTGGGTTTCCAAGTAATGAAAGGAAAATTCAACTCATCAAACTCAGAGGTTCCTTTAGGTGGATTTAATATAATGGATCTCCAAGCTAATGACAAGAGCTACCTTAACAGCCTAAACTACACACACTTTTAGTTCATTGTAGGCTATTAGCCTTGGATTTTAACAGAGCCCTGAAGAAGCTGCATGTCTGAGAGCTCCTGTATGCTTCACAACAGTTTTCTATATTGGGAAAAATTGTGAACAAAACTCTTCAAAAAGATCTGGGCTTGTGGATCCTCCAACAGAAAGATCCTCAGAACACAATTCTTTGTTTGGACACCAGAACACACCTATATCAATCCACTTGCAACAGGTGGCTAGAGCTGGATTTCTGCTAAATAACAGTCCATTAGATACGCCACAGGACAGTAGAATAGCAGCTGCTGGAGTCCTGCTGAAGCAAATCTGGCCTGAAGGACACCTCCCTCCAGCTTCTGGCTTTACCTCCATGGGAGAAGCGTTTCTGCCAAGTAGGCATCTGTTCTGTAGAGCAGATGCTGCCCAAACTCTGAAGTTGTTCAGCACAAAGCAGAAGCTTCCTGCTGCTTCCACTTCCTCCTCCTCTCATTCCGTAACAACAGGCAAAGCCCAAGGAGGTTCACCACTGGCTACCGAACCCAGACATTAGTGAATATCAGGCAATGACAATGCAACCACACCATTTTCAGCTATCTCTAGCAACCAAAAGTGCACCCTTGGAGCAAAGCAAGGTCTCTATTCATGTGCATGTGGGTGCACCACAGGCTGCTTCCTCTGTATTGCTTTTTGACAGCTGGGCTGGCTGGCCAGCGGCAACACTCCAACCTCACTTCTTTTCGTTCTGTATTGAAACACCCGTAATTTTATCCAGGAACAGGAAAGCAAAATAAGTAAGCAAAACAAGATTGCCCTGTAAATACTGAATGAAGAATGGTTCTCTTAGGAAACCTATGATCTGTGATAATGGAATTGAGAGAGAGGAGAGAGAAGTACTAAAGAGACAATGTAGGAAACTGATAAGGGTGTTAAGAGGTTCCTAATTTTCCAGTTGGTTGTTAAAATTCAGCTCAAATAATACTGATAAATGCTTGCAGAGTCATTGTAATGCAGTTTACATGAGTCATAGTGGCAAATAATGGGTTTAGTCTCATCAAAGATCACGGCTCACTTAATGACATTACCACAGAAAGATATACACCAGTACAGCTCTTAAAGGGCTGTGGACCTACAGAAAAACTTTGCAACTTGTACACTGCCATCAACAGTGTAAAAACAAGGCCAACAAAAAGGGAAATTGAGAGTGTTTTGCAAACATCAGTTCAGAGAAAGTTAAACATGTATTTTTTTCAATGAAAAGATTAGAAATATTTGCATTTTCCCACGCAAAATACACCTTCTTTTGAAACCTTTTCCTAAGACGCAAAAAGACACTTTCTGTAAGTCAAAGGGTCCTAAATATGCTTGCTAAAAAGAGAATAAAAGAATGTTTTTCAGATTGTTTTAGTCTCTGCTTTGGGCACTTTCTTATAATTTCATTCTTATGGAACCTTACCAGAACTAGAAGTGTGGTAGAGTTCAGTGTAAGGCTCTATATGGACTGACGCCCCAGATGGGATCTCAGGTATTCTGCCCTCCATTTCTGTGCTGATGGTAAGGTGACCATGCTCATCAATGCCGCTGAACTTCTGCTTTACAACCAGCTTCTCATTGTTGCCGAGAAAAGTTACCTCTGTTTGCCGTGTAAACTCACCACCTAAAGAAAGAGAATTAGTTAAACACTAAACTTAACAGAGGTTTCTGATTCCTTCTATTCCAAATATTGCTTCTAGTGAATAAAATATAAATTACTATTGTCTGCAAGTTTTGATGTAGCACAATTGCTAGTGTCTTGTGTTTCGAATGAAATAACTTTCAGAGGCATACTGATAATATACTTGGATACTGCAAGCAAATATTTTTAAGCACTGAACGTGATAAATCACAAACAAACCTGAGGGAGTAGGGTTTTATTAAATTTTAAAAGTTCTGACGAAGCTAATAGCAGCAGGCCTTATCCTATCATTTAAAAGGACAGTTTAGAGAAAAATTTCCATTGGAGTACAGGGAGTTAAAAAAAATTAAAAATCCAATACATCTGTTTCCAACTGTATGTTGTAAATTCCAGAACAAAATTCAAACATAGCAAATCCAAGAAAATCCCAAACCAAAAAGTAGTGTTCAACTCAATTCATATTACACGTCTGTAAAGGATCAAATTTTAAAAAGAAACACATGTTCTCCTAGAACAGATTGAATCTACAGCTTGAATTCATGTGCACAACCAACCATATTTGGCCTCAATCTCTTATGAAAAGCCTGAATTGTGAACAGGGGTTTCCCTCAAACAAGCTAACAGAGTTATTTGCATGCCATGCAGCAGCTGTTTCTGTAAAGTGTTTCAGACCCTTAGGAGGTCAGATTCTCATTTCTTTTTTGCTCTGTTTGGTACAATCAGGCAATTAACATGTTAGATCTCTTGAAGATGTAGGAGAAGCTTTTTTTAGTAACTATGTACAGCTAGTAACAAACCAGCCCCCCGTGCCCCCAACAAATCTTTTTAATAATCTCTTTCTTGAGCAGAAATTGGCCAAGCCAATCTTCTTTCTAACACACTTCGTTCTTGTACACTGAGAGTAAATTAAAAGGTCCTTTGTCTTTATATTGTAAACAAGAAAAATGGTGAAAATTTGATTACAAAAAAACAATTTTCAGCTCAGAATAGGTGTATGTTTTCACCCTATATTATTTCTAAATACACATTTCTTTACTATCAAGACAGAAGAAAGCATGGCAATTTTGAACATTATTTTAATTTAGAAGTTACCAGTAATGCTGAATCCATTTTTATATCCTTGCTGTTCCACAGCAAACATCCATCCTATGATACCTCCAATAGAGGCAAGAGGTAGTAAAGAATACCCCAGAGTCTCTGGGATTGTGCTGATAGCAGTGTAGGCACGCCCTTGGTTCATCACAACATAGGAGTGGAGATCAGTGTTCTCAAATATAACTGGAGCAGGGTTATTTCCTACAAAGATTCTTCCTCTGACCTTCCCGTTGACTCTCTGAGGAGAACCTGGCAAATCAATACAGTGCATGAGAACAAAATAACAGCTCTCTCAATCTCCAAGGAACATGTCCAGAGCGTTCACAATGTCCAGTGTTTAGTGTTGAAATAAACAGTAAACAAATACTCAGAGTTCAGACAAGAAATTGCCATGTGTTCACTTGCTTATGTAGGTATGTGCATGTAGGTTGTCTTATGTGGACGATTAAATGGCCAAATTTGCCTGAGGAGATGCCCTTTATCCTCATTAAAAGTTCTGTCTGCAAGGATAACTCCATAACACTGTTACAGTATATCTGACAGTAAATGGCAGACAGAAACTTCTTAAAATCACACTTCATATCAATACACACTGTATGCAAATTTGTTCATTCCCTATTAGGAAACTAACACTATTAGGCATTAGAATAATTGACCTATTATTCTAACCTATTACATTTGTTGGCTCTGAACAATTGACCATTTTGAAGACTGTCAGTGTTATACAGAAGGAGCTATTTTGGATACCTAGTTTTCTCCTGTGTATAATTTCCTACATGGAAGTTTAAATTTCATTATCATCAGATCCTTCTTGTCTTTTATGGAAAATCCAATTTTATGAACTGAAAGCTAAGTATTAGGTTTTGCTTTCCTGGTTTATAAAACACAGTCTTGCAGTAAACTGTTTGAGTTGTTTAAATGCATCCGTACTCTGAGCCAAATCACTACGAGGATTACAAGTGTATACATAAGAAATTCCTTTATGGATTTTACACGGGGACAAAGTTTAAATGGGTATTTAACAGAAAACTGCCAAATAGCCCTTTAGTAAAGCAGCTTAAGAATCAGACAAAGAGGAGCCATGCTCTTTGGTTCGACGATCAAAGTTAATTTGTTCATCACTTTGAACTGTCCATTTCTAGAGTGAGGACCATATCAGATTATAACATGTTGGAACTTCATGATGAATTCTAGGAAATACCATTGGATGTTATGCTTTCTTTTAAACGATGTCAGTTACAGAAGAGTTTATTTTTTCTAGAAAGTCACATTAAAATGAATAAAGCATATAATTGACCACTCAAAATAATTTGCTTCACTCAAAAAACCACAGCGTTTTAAAAAGTAGAACTCACAGATTAAAATACCTTTCACTATATCTCAGTGAAAAGTCTTTCAAAAAGTTTTTAGCAGGTCTCTTTTGGAGTTGAATACAGGTCACCTCATTCAAGAATGCCTTATGTAGTTGTTGCTTATGTACCTAAATTTCAAACCAGTTACCTTCTGCTACACATTGTCTGCCATTTCCCTTGTAACCAGCAATACAACTGCAACAAAATCCGTTGGGATAATCCTTGCAAATAGCGTGAACAGAGCACTGGTGACGGTTGTTAGCGCAGGTCTGTTGGACATCTGTGTGGTAGCGAAACACTGTAGAAAATAAGACCAGACTTTAATACTTCATGTAATTACTGTAGTATTCACGTATCCCTGGACTAGTTTAAAAGTATCTCTGGACTCACTTGATCAGCTTTTCATTTCCTCTTTAAGGAAAACGAGCTATTGCAATTGATAACGGCTAACCTTGCAATATGCAAGTAACTGTCTATTTTGCAGAAAACATGAGGGCTTCACCTGTTTAATTATTTAGTTAGAAAATTGTTTAATTCTATTGACTTCAGCAGATCTATATTAACACAGATCAGTTAAAATTTCTGTCAAAGCTAAACACACAATTTTAATTTGTCCTTGCTTCCAAATCAAAACAAAAAGGAGACTTTCCAACTTTAGAACAAAACATATCAGTACAGTACCCAGGACCATGCAGCAACTGATGCACCCTGTAATTTTAATTGTTTTACCCTGCTATTTAAGGGAGATAGCAATTCTCACACGTGCTTCAAGAAACAATTAACATCTGGGCAGTCACACACACTACTCTGAAATTTCTAGAAATGCTTTATCAGAACTTAGAATTGCTAATTCCACCCTTAAAAGACTTCAGGCCATGAAATCCTAGCCAAAAAATTTTATGACATCATCAATTCCAAACTTTTATTAAATCACCTGTATTAAGTAACACATCTGAGAAAGGTCTGTGAGCTTGACTAGGGAAGTAGTTTACTAGACTGGCAAGAACTGCATCTGAGGTGACATCCAAGTTAACTACCTCGATGAATAACACAAACTTACGACATGTGTCCAGATTTTTAGATATGAAGCTAGTGAGAAGGAAACATTATTTCTTTCATAATTCAATATCTTTCACACTCCTTTTTTGCAGCCTATCCACGTTAGAAGAAGCTGAACTGTACAAAAGACCTTACCTATTCCAGTTTCATCAAATTCTTCCACATCTATGACTTGAGCTGGCTGCGGGGGGAACTGCTGGATCCGAAACTGGCGAGGTGGAGCTTTTGCTGTCGGGAAATTGTGAGGATTGTAAAAAGACTGGGTTGCAGGTGTTCCTGTTACATCTTGGTATGAAGTCATAAAGTCTTCTGCAGCTAGCTGAGGAACACTGTACGTGACAAGGTGCTGATCCTCTTCAGTGCTGTCTGTACTACTTGTGATATACTGCTGTGTTATTTCAGTGGAGCCATAGTCAGACATAAAGGGCTTAGAAGTCATCTCCTGGTCTTCTTCGCTGGGCTCCACGCTCTCCAAAATACTGTTGATCTTGGCAGGCACAATACTGTCAGATGAACTACCAATCTCAAACACCCAGACACCCTGCTTCCCAGCATTGCTGCTTCTGTCAAAGAGAAGCACATCCCAAATAAAGCAAGTTGTGTGGTATTTCTCGCCTACACATGATGTTATCCTTCACTGCAAAGTGTCAGGACAAAACTGTCTAATTATCATATCTACATTACATACTTACCTACAGGTGCAGTTTATTCAGCTGTAAAACACCCCTGACAGTTTGGGTAACATTTTTTTTTCTCCTCACCCAGAGCTCTGTTGAGAATTTCTAACTTTCTTGTCTCCAAAGCAGTGGAACAAAAGGAGATATTAGGGCCACAAAGATCTTGCTACCACTTAGTAAAACTTTCTAACTCATTCCCTTTCCTGCTTGTTCACTCTTTCTTTCAAAAACACAAACACACAAAAACAACCTGCCTAGGACAGATTTCAACTCTTCATAGTCTAAGTCACACTATTTATAGAAGAACTAAGTAAAGAGGAGTTCCTACCAGTGACAATGGAACTATGAACTTTTGACAAATTACACCAGAGTCCTCAAAGTCCTCAAGACAGTGGATATTTATCAGTGGCAGATCTTGTGATTTCTCATGCAATGGCTAATGGGATCTTACTAGTTCTCATTGATTCTTGCTACAATTAAGAAAACCATGGAACTCTGATGTTTCCTTGAGGAGCTTTAACAAAGAAAAAAGCATACTTGCACAAGTTTCTAATGCTGTCTTCATCATTAGCAATGACATTGTAGGATCCTGGCTTTTCCCAAAAGTAGTAGTTTGTAGAGGCTTGACTAAAGCCAACCATAGCAGGAATATTTTCATCGCCATTCTTGGAGTATGTGCTATAGAACTGCAAGCTATCTTCTGGATAAAGGAAAATAGCATAGGAACTGGAATCAGAAGAGGCTAAGACAGCCTGGAATGTGTTTCTCTGTGGAAAAAAAAAAATACACATTTACTCATGTAAAAATAGTCAAAAAAGACAGAGTAATTTTTTTTAAATACAAAACTAAAATCAGAATTCTCATTAAAAAGAAAACATTATCAAAAGTAAATTAAACCTGTACAAAATAGCCAGAGATGTTGCCCAAAACATAACAATTTTAAGTTCTGTAATGCTATAGGATACTATTTCAATTCCTTAAAATAATAGAAGTGATGTGCTAGACTAAATTAAAAAATTCTGTAAACAGAATGTTTAAGGTAAAGTTCAAGTTTCATCTTGCTCAAGTCTTTTCCCACTCCTGCCTACTGTAGGAACCACTGGGACAGCACCTCAGACATCAGCTGTTCATTGCTAGCAGAGTGCAGAATTGTTACTATGAACACAATGCTTGTGTCAAGCTCACCAAAAGAAATTAGTCACTGACATAAAAAGATTTGCTAAGTAGCAGTAAGGCTCTCATCAGCTTTGATAATTATGGTGTACAAAGTTACATATCCTTGCAGGATAGTACCTGAACAGTTTAAAAAGGGGAAAATAGCTTGTGAATAATAATAAAAATAACCTCTAACTGCTTCTTAATCCAGTACTAGCTACAAAACATGAGCTTTCTTCCGAATGCAATAACATCTATTCAAAATGGGCTTAAGATCCTACCAGTCCATACAGCTATCTGATTTTACATAGTTTTATGTCAAAATGACTTAAGAGTCTGCTGAAAAATGCAAGCCAGCAGGATTACATTGCACGGAGGGAGGTCAAGATATTCTAGTTCAGTTATTATCACAACACATTTAACATTCGAAGTAAGAGTCATTAGGAAACACAAAGAAATCAGCTACATAGTCTGAAGCATTATCTTTTGAATTAATAAAATACTATTAAAATAAAACTCTAGTAAAAATTCTGGAAACTCCTATTTTGCTACAGCCTTTTCAACAATAATATACATTCTTAGCTCTGCAGAATTCATTTAAACAGAAAGGAATTCAAGCCTTCAAAGAAAAAGGTTACAATGTTACACTTTAGCTGAGCACATGTCCAACATGACTTAAAGTTCTGATTAACATTCACCTTTTCTTCCAAAGCATGATCATCTCCTGGTGCCTGGAAGGGAGCCACAAGCTTCCAGGTAACAATAACGACACTGCTGGGATCAAAAACAGTATCAGGAAAACCTCTTTTGATATAGTCTGATGCAAGTTGCAAGACATCTGAGGATGAATCTTCTCTGTAATACACATTGCCACGTCCATCTGTTGTGTCCAGGTCAGCCATAAAAGGAGCAATAGCCCCAAAACTCACTGGGAATTGACCAAGGTATTTTTCTTCACTTGAGGGTTCATTCACTGCAATAATCCCATTAGTGGTAACCTAATAAAAAGATGAAAATTATAACACAAATACTGTTCATATGACTGTCTCTCACACATGTGCTCCAGATCACAATATTTTAATTGCAATTCTGAAATAAATTGAATCAAAAGTCAGTTTTGTGTTTGAAAAGTAACTGTGTCTTTTCAAGCTTTTGTTTTTTATCCCATGTCAGGAGTCCTGAGATTTCGGTTGCCCAAAACCAGAGTTCAGCTTTACAGAGGGAACAGCCTTTTTTTCCTAGATAAAGGATTTTAGCTATTTAAATTTTAGACACCTATTGTGTCTTCTAACAAGGATATACATAACCTTCCCACCACTGCTTCAGAAGCTGATAGAAGTTCTGAGCAAAGAACTAATCCACACATACATGCCAACCCAAAAAACCTGCTCCTTGCTTAAATATTGTAATAGCCTGGGTGAAAGTCTTTTGGGAAGACATACAGATTTCTCTTTGCCTGGCCAGGATTGCTTTAGTTTTCACTTCACTACAACCACCCTCCTAGGAACTTCTCTGCTACTGTGCAAGGCTAACAACAAGCTGCTGCTCACTCTTAAGACATGCTGTGAGCACAGAGCACAGCTCTTACACCAGAGGCTATAGAGGCGAGGAGACACAGCTTCCACAGCAGATACAGGCCACCCTATAAATTCCTTTACAGCTCAGTGCCCTCACACAGTCTGATAGGAAAATGGCTCTAATACTTGAAGCAGGGGTGTGAGGTGGGGGAAGGAATCCACATGCATAAGTGAAACTCTTGGTCTGCAAATGCATGGGTACTGGCTCAGGGAGATTTAACCCATCAGTGAGACGATGATTCAGTCAGCCACCTCTGACTGAAACTGAGATAAATACATACATACAGGTGGGTGCTAGGGCACATCCAAGTGTGACAGCCAAGCTGCACCAGAGCTGGCTCTCACACACACAAGCAGTGAGCAAGGCTACAGGTGTCAGGCCTTGAGGCGGTGCACAAACTGCTCACACACAGTTTTTTGTGCCGGGCCCTTCCACCAGCTGTGTTTGGCACTGACTCAGCCACGTACAAATCCACCTCAAAGTCTTGGACTACCTGATAACAGGACACATCTGACTACCTGCAGGCAGCCAGGCACTCACTCTAGAGCTGCTGCCACATACACAGGAGTCTCAAAAGGGAACAGAGGTCCCAGAATTTTCACTATAAGCTATGAAACTAAAACTGCAATCTCCCACAGATTTATCTCACTCACAGGGATTCTTGTACGTCCAAGAAGAACAAACTGTTGCTGGATCTTTTTACACAGTCAAGATATTGTCAACATGATAAAATCTTTACAAATGCCTAGAAGCAGGTCAGAATGGCCACTGACTCAGACTGCAAGGCCATCTAGCCCAGTGGCCTGTCCTCAGCTGTACCTGCTAGCTTAGAGAGTCAGCAAAACAATAGGACATGCACATACTTCTCCAATGAGCCTCCAACTGCATCCACCTCTAGTGATTCCCTGTGGTTTGTCTGTTTTTCATCCTCGGTGGATCTCTTTTGCATATTTGTTGAGTCTTCCTTTACACATATAAACTCTGTGCGTCCACAAAATCCCTTAAAAAGGAACTCCACAAATTTGTGACTCATACCCTCAAGGTTTCTCCTACTCTTGTTTGCTTTCTGTCTGGCTTCCAGCTTAATTTGATGGCCCTAATTTTTGTTTTGGGACATACAAAAATCCTACCCCATCTCTCTCGATATTTAATTTTTCCTCCAGAATAAAGACCGCCAGCCTACCCATGCACTCCTTAAGAGCTGTTCTCTGTCTTTGACCACTCTCATCATCTCCATATATTTCTTCACCCTTTTCCACTATACAAATTTGTAAACAAGGAGGCCAGTAGGAGGCCACACGTATTCCTCACAAAGAAGCTGTGGTCTATGCAAGCCTGTCGAGGATGCTGGCTACATGTGCCTTGGCAACATCCTTGAAATCTGGACCACCACTTCTGCTACATACCATAAATCAGAAAAAGTGTAGTATGAGAACTCATGAAACAAATCACTCCTCCATACACAAGAAACACGTATACCTTGAACTCTCCTTTGGCTACCCAGAGGGTCAGAGCATGTCCCCTGCCACAGGCCAGCAGTCAATCAGTTTGGTGTATAACTGGATAATGCTTATCACAAACCATTATCTAAACTTAGCAAATAGTTCCCACAGTGTATCAGAATTTATTTTAAAAGTGGCTTGACATATGCGGACCGTATTGTCTGCAGATGTGTAATTTCATTAGCAGCCAGAGTGTAAAATACTAAAAAAGTTAAGATCATGTAAAAAAAAAGGTGAGTTGGCTTTATGCATGAACAGTGTATCTAAGGTATATAAGCAGTAAATAATCTGCACAAACATGCTGGGAAAGCAGGTCATGTTAGAAAGGGGGAGAAGAAGCTGAATATTGTGATAATTTTTTCCTCTAATCATTCATGATTTAACAGCGGCCACAGATCCCAAGGTGAACTGTAAATCTGAGGAACGGAGAACTAAAAGGGCAGCATGGGTCACCTCAGTACCTACTCTACAACTGGAGTCAGATATGCAAGAGAAATCTAGTCCAGAGAAGTCCCCAGAACTCCAACAATACCTGTACACTGGAAAATGCCTCATATCCCTGTAAAGCAAAGCTAAAACATGACTTGAAATTTAAAACCCACCAATTATACTCTACCACCAGAAGACAGGATGGAGAATGGTGGACATTACAGTCTGTTTGCTAACACCTTTTAGCAAAGAGATGCACTCCCTCTTTAAAGTAATAAATTTCAAGCCAGTTAAAGGTTCTCCTCTTCCTTCTGCTTTCTTACACTTTTTGTACACAAACAGCCCTACTCTCACCTAAATCCTCTTGTGAGAGATGACTGGTATTTGAAGTATTGTAAACAAATTCCATGCTCTTCATCAGATTTGGTGTGTGTAGACTTTGCGTCTTCACGATCCCCCGTTTATGGCAGAGATTAAAATAACATTAAGATAAAATACAATCAGGACTAGTTAATACTGCAGAATAAAGCAGAAGCCAGAACAGAAGGCCCTCCTCTTTTCACCTCTTAGTGACATGCATCTGGCTATTCCTTTCCTTTTTGCTAAAAACTTTAATGTAAGAAGTAATTTTATTAAGGAGATGCAAAATGCCAACCTCATTTTTAAAAAAAAGTTTTTAAGTGAGACAGTTCAGATTTAAATGTTAAGGGAATGTTTCTATAACCCAGAAAACATTTGCAAGCCATTACATGAAAAGAAATAAACAAGCTGCTTACTTTGTGCAGTGATTTTTAGGGCAAAACAGGAAACTCACCAATAATGAAAATATGTTTTTAGCTTTCAGATTTAACAATACATTTATATTGACAAAGACAGTGAGTGCTCCTTTAACTTCACCCTGTTTCTTTCAAGGTCACAAACATATGTTAAAGTGTAAATCCAAAATATTCAGGGTAAGTACTGGGTTTCATCAAAGCATCATTCCTGTCAAAAAGGAAAAGGGGGAAAAAAGGCCTCAGGTGGGCATTGTCTAAAGACCAGCTTTACAGTACATCTTTCCTTTTAGGGTATAACACTATTTAAATTGACAAGAACTAACATAGATGTATTTTTAGCATGTTAAACTTCTGGATTACACACATAGTTAACATACATTTGTGGTTTGCAGCAGAACAAATTACACACACACGATTATAGGTCCACCTTGAAAACCAAGTGAAAAGAGGAATGCAAAGGAAGGAAGTACTTCTATTAAAAGAAAAAGTGTATCTCTGTGTGAACAACAAAAATTTAAAATTTTTAACTAAAGATGTAATTTTTCCCTGTTCAATGACTAGGCATTTTACAGGCTTGAATATTTGTGCACAAAAGAGTTTAGAAAATTTGAATTTATTTTTATAATGAAGTGACAGTTGACTTAAAGCAGCAAAGCTTTCTAATACAAACATGACCAACTATTAATTTAAGAAGTTAATAAAAGTAAGCATTAAAAAAACTGAACCAAGCTTGCATTAGAGGATTCTCAATTCTTTCCTAAATGGAGGTAATCCCTAATCCTTCCATCTTTCCATACCAGTGAGTCTTAGTGTAAACTGAGACAGCCTTAATAAAAGTGTGCTATTAAAACAAATAGAGTAGTATGGGTTAGTGATAGAGTTCAATGCTATAAATCTTACATACAAAAGCACCATACTGAAGATCACAACATGCGAAAGTCTGTTTCCACTTACATGAAATAAAAGTGCTCTCTTCTGTCTACCAAAAAAGGTTCTATTGCTGGGGATTTTATGACAAGTTGATACTAAACAATCACTTCACAGAACGCCTTGCCTTTCTATTCATGTGTACAGCTAACTCAAACAACTCAGCTTCTCAACTTTTAAAAAAGATAGAGAGAGAACCCACATAAAATTGCTACATAAAATCATAATGTGTGCTAAATGTTAATTGTATCAGCTTCATAATATTTACTACTAACTAGCAATATGTTGGAAACTTCTGCTTGCCAAGCAAGATCGTACAGCTTCATAAGTACTCATTGCAAATATACAATAAAAACGTGCAATGTGAAAATGCATTAAAAACTGCTCAGCACATTTCCTTAACAGGTATTCTCCTTTCCCTACCCCCATGCAGTTTGTCCTGTGCTTCTGTTCTGCAATACTTGTGCCAGATTCAGTGCAAGAAAAAGCCTCTGCTTTTCTTGCACTTTTATTCCTCTCTCA
Source organism: Callaeas wilsoni (assembly GCA_013398955.1). Lineage (NCBI taxonomy): Eukaryota > Metazoa > Chordata > Aves > Passeriformes > Callaeidae > Callaeas > Callaeas wilsoni. Next base: position 97,831 of record VWPU01010448.1, read on the forward strand.
GTGTGTAGACTGATACTGAAATGCCATTCATTAAAACTGCCCATCCTTAGTACTCAGTAATGCTGGCAGAGCCCTGGAAGTGATTCGGAAATAGACTCTATATGGGTATCTTTCAGGCAAAAACTAATTAGAACTGTTCCTGTTTGAGGGCATGGGCAAGTTACAGGATCATTAAACTAAAGAAACCTAGACTGGTGAATCAGTTTACTGCTCTTTGAAAACTCTGCCCTGTCTGTGTCACTTACCTGACATGCTGCTTGTTATCTTTGTTTCTCAGTGGATATACAGCCCACTATCTTTCAAGAATACGTTTGTGCTTGAAAAAGTGTATTTTTTACTTGGGTTGACTAATCAGTGACCAAATTAGAGTACAGAAGGCAAGACAATGAACAAAGGGTCAAACTGAAGTCTGAACTCCACTTAATACTTCATCTCAGACAGCTTCAGTGAACAACATCCATTTGCCACACTAGAATAACCAGAATCCCTCAAAATTTTGGATTTCAGATATGATTTCAGGATTTATTTAGGTAATGGCAGCATGGACAATGAAAAGGAGTGCGTAACTTAAGCAGCAGCACTAATATAACTCAGTGTAGCACAAGCAAGTTATACCTTCAGTGAATACCCATGAAATAGACTCAAGTGCATGGGAACTACATCAAATTTTGAATGACTGCAGTCACATGGAGCTCTAGTTTCACAAGACTCTCCATGTAGGTTAATCCACTGAGCTGCATCTTAGATCCATGACACTAAGCCACACTGCTTTACCTGGGCAGGGAGGTGAGATTTATTTTACCAGATTAATGCACTAAACACACGGTGCATTCCCTACTAAGACCTTTCTAAACATGCTACTCAGCATGTTCAATTGCCAGCCTAGACAGGGCTTCACAGGAAAAGAGGCAATGATAAAGGGTGCAGTATCCTTGCACGCTTCTGAAGACATGCTGCCATTTTAAACAGTTTTTCTTATGGCTGCTTTTGAGCAGCTCTGCTCCAGACAATGTTTTCAAACTCGCCTTCAAACACTAAACATCCTCCATCAGCTATAAACATGCACACACAACTCTGGGATGCAGATTCAGCTGTGAGATGCACACACAGCTGAGATGTGCTTGCAAGCCAAAGTCTTCAATTGCTATGGATATGGACTTCCTCTGCCCAAGAGACTCTTAGAGCCATGAACACCTGAGAGTGCCCAAGACATTAAAGGACAGAAAACTCTCCCAGTGCTTAGAGGTGCAAGTCTTGGACATGTCAGGCTGCTGGTTAGACACTCTGTTTCAGTTTTGTGACTCTGGCACGCTGAAACACACAAAAGAGACCACAACGAGGATGTTTCTGAGGTGAACACAGTCTGTGTCCATGAATGAAGAAAAGGCCTGGGGATGGCATTCACTCTGGCTAATTTTCTTTACACTACTACTATCTGTTGCATTGTCTCCCAGCGGAGGCTGTGCACCTCGAAGAATCTGCAGCGGCCACAGTGCGAGAAGGGAATTAACACGGCCCCGATACCCGACTGAACACAACTGGAACAATTAAGCTCTTTGGACCGACCTCTGTCCTCGGCGCTCACACGGAACCCACACGGAACCCACAAGCACCACCGCGCACGCACCCAAAGCTCCGCGGGGAGTCCCCAGGAGCGGTTCCGACCCTCCGGCAGCCAAAGGGAGCCCCACACTCACATAGAGGGAGCGGACGGCCGCGCCGTAGAAGCGCAGCGCCGTGCTCAGCTCCAGCGCCGCCGAGTGCACATCGTCCCCGGCCTCCAGCGCGGCATCGCCGCGGTCCTCGCCGTGCGGCAGCAGCGCCAGCCGCTCTGCGGGCAGCGCCAGGACGGGCAGCGCCAGGGCCAGCAGCGCCCAGCGCGGAGAGCTCGGCGGGGCGCGCATCCCGGCGGCTCCCGGCGGCTCC
>VWPU01010451.1:0-47416 GCA_013398955.1 Callaeas wilsoni
CTTATTCCTGCAATTCAAGGGCTTGCTGGGATGGCCCCTCCTGAGGGCAGCCCCTTCTCTGAGGAGCTGTGGTGCAGCAAAGAGAGCTTACGCCAGCACGGAGGCAAACCAGGAGGAGAGAGCCAACATTCTGCGGGAAGAATGGGATTATTTTGCCGCTTTTGGGGCTTCTCACCTTGTCAGGAATTTCTTTAGCCTTACACAAGCAAGAGCTTTGCAGAGACCCCACTGAGCTGTTCCAGCCCCATTCCCTGAGAGCTCCCCCCAAACTGGCTGCACTCATTTCTCCTAATTCCAGAGCATTTCTCAGAGGGAAAAGCCCTCCTCCTAAGCCATGCCCTCTTACACCTGCTCTAACTGGGTCAGTTCATGAACTTTTCCCAAAACATTATTTTGCAATGAGTGAAAAACTGGTCCAGACCCACCAGCAGGAAAGACCTCCCCAGGAGCAGGTATTTTCTGGCAGCTCTGCCCACCCCATAATCATCCAACACATCGAATTCCAGGCAGCAGCAAGTTTGCATTTGTAATGACACTCTGTTCCTTGTCAGACCACGACTGAGCTGCCTTCAGCTCCACAGCATAAAACTCTTCTTTCAGGTTGAAAATGAATTTCAGTTTGAAGGTGCACAATAGGAGGGCATGAATGAAACCCAAATTCCAGATATTTACCCCTCAGCAGATTCCCTGGATTAACCACAACCCCCAGAGCAGCACAATTACAGGAGCAGGTATTTTCAGGCAGCTCTGCCCACCCCATAATCATCCAACACATCGAATTCCAGGCAGCAGCAAGTTTGCATTTGTAAATGTAATTTACAAATTACATTTGTAAAGACACTCTGCTCCTTGTCAGACCACGACTGAGCTGCCTTCAGCTCCACAGCATAAAGGTTGAAACAGGTTGAAAATGAATTTCAGTTTGAAGGTGCACAATAGGAGGGCATGAATGAAACCCAAATTCCAGATATTTACCCCCCAGCAGATTCCCTGGATTAACCACAACCCCCAGAGCAGCACAATTACCTTCTGCAGCCTGGGAGATGCTATCTTCAAAGCTCATTTAAACGCTCACATTTCTAAAATGCTGTTTAGGAAATAGAGCTCAGCTGGAATCAACTTCAGCTGGTTTGGTGCTGCTAAAAACCCTTGGGATGTTTTCCTAGGAGTTTCAAGGAGAGTACCCACAAGAGTAACACAATATGTTGCATTGGAGGACAAACATGATTTTTTTTCTAGAAGACCCATACAAAAAACCAGTCTAGAACGGTGTCTTTTATTTAACAACCTACTCAAAACACCGCTGTGTTTTTTAACTAACGCCCCTTTAACTGGAAAAGGAATTGCAGCAGGTGATGACTCCTTTTTTGCAAAGATTTGGAAGACTGATTCCTTCTGTGTTTCAGGAAAACTCCAAGCAAAAATCCAAAATGAACTAGGAAAATAATCATGTTTTTTTTCCTAAAAAACCAGAATGATCTTGAGAAATAACCAGGTTTCTATGAGAGGGAGTTTAGGAGCCCAGCTACTGAAGGTTTAGGAGGCTGTGCCCAGTTTGGGTGACCAGTCCTGCCCTCTCTGTCCCAGCCAGGAGGTGCCTGTGTCTTCCCCCCCCTCACTCTGACAAGCTCCTGTGCCTTGTTTCCCTACATAAACACCCTTTGGAACAGCTTTATTTCAGTATTTATCCTCCTAAACCCTCCAGGTTAACTGGAAATTTTATACCGGGTACAAAAACCTTCCCAGGAGGAGGGGGGCAGGACACCAAAGCGTTCCCAAAAACCAGCAAAGGCTGCAGAGGTGGGCAAAGAGCAAACTCAGCCTCTGATTCTGTTTAACTCCCTGCAAGAACACAACCCCCTGGAGCTGCCTGCAAGCCCAAAATCAGAATTCTTGCACCAGCAAGACTTGCCAGCCCTAAAGGAGAAGCTTTTCCTGTTGCCAAGGGGAATGGAATAAATATTCTTCAGGACAAGGAACGCGCAGTGAGGTGCAAAATAGGCAGAGAAGATAAAAAATGATAAAAATGGTAACATTTCTCTGCCAAAGGAAGTGGCTTGGGCAGCTGTGAAATCTCTCCCCTGCAAGGCACCAAACCCAGGTGCTGTCACCACACCTGGGGTCTGTGCAGCTGAGCTGGGCTTTTTACAGCACCAAAAAAACGGATTTTGTAACAGCTCTGACAGAAATAGCAGGGCCTTCAGCTCCTCACAGAGCTCAGCTTATTGCTGAGCCTCTGTCCCTGCAGATTTCACCCCAATAAACCCCATAACTGCCCTTTTATACATTACAGTGGCACCCCACTGCTAGATCAATAAGCCAATCCCATTCCAGGCTCAAGGGGATAAAATAAAAAGTATTTTATCAGTCACCTGCTGCCAGTGGGCAAAAAACGTCCTAATCTTAAACTATCTTGACAATAAAAATATTGGAAGTGGTTGCATTATTTATTTTTCCGAGCTCTGATTTCTTCAGCCATTCCAACCCTGCATATTCTCCATGCTTCTCCAGCCACCACTCCCGTAAAACTCGAAAAAAAGGACAACTTTTGGGGCTGTGCAGCTGAGAAACGACAGGAAAAACCACATTGTTCTGTGCAAGTCTTGCTTCTAAAGCAGAAATTCCTGCCCTGGCCAGGCCTGAAGCCCTGTGAGGCTGCTGCCCTCTCCCAGAGCAGGATTTCTGATGGAGCTGTGAAACTTTTCCAGGTGTAAAGTCACAATCTCAATGGCTTTGTAAATCAGAGTGAGCCCTTAAACAGCAACAATCCTGATGTGTGAATCCCAAATAAAGTAGGAAATGCATTTAGGAGAGTGCTGGCAGCTGTAGGGATGGGGAGAAAGAGGGACAGAGGGAGGATTCCAGAGGGGTGGGAGCAAATGGGCTGTGTGGAGCAGCTGGGCAGAAGTTCTGCCCAAATAAAAACCAGAATATATTGAGTAAGGGAGTCACTCAGATCCACAACAGGGAATTCCCCCAAAGCAGAAAGCCCAATAGCCTGGAGAAGCTGCTCTTACTTCTCCTGGGGAGGAAAAGTGGTGCCAGAGAGGCGGGGAAGGGGGACAGTTAAAGCTGAGAGCGCTCCCAGCAGAGCTTCGCAGCTGATTCTGAGCCGGGCCCGGCGGCAGCACTGGTTATGTGACAGCAAGAGGAAGAAAAGCACGCACAGACTGCTATTTTTAAAGATGCCTGCAGCGCTGGCTCCCTGCAGCCTTGTCCTTTCTTACAGAAGAGGCTGCTTAGGGAGAATTTCGGTGTGTGAGGCAAGAAACGTGAGCACACGACTGACCTGGGCAGGAGCCAAAGCAGTGGCGGGCTGGGCCAAGAGGAGCCGGGCACCAGGACACAGAGGTCACATCAAAACCTTGCAGAAAGCAAATTGGAGACAGCAAAAGCTTTTGCAAACTCCCCTGGTCACCAGGAGCACGAGTCAGGTCACTGCTTTAACCAAAAAACCACTAAGCCTGAAAACGACAGTGCAGTGGCATCCTTTCAGATTATTCCAGTCTAAAACTGCCAATTCCTAAATTTCAGCCATTTTGGAGCTTCCTTTGGATCTAATTTGATCATTTCCACCATCTTCACTGTCCCTAGCAAACCAAATCTATCCAGTAAACCCTTCTTTCCCCCCTTGCAGGGTTTTGTTTTCCCCCACAAACAAAGTCATCCCGAATGAGTGACTTAATGGCAAAGTACACTTTAAATGTCGTTTCCTACGGGATTGGAACAGGTGATAACTGAAGCCCAGAGAGGGGTTTTATAGCAGGAAAATTGATCTATGTCTGCCTGGTACATAAAGGAGGTGCCTGTGACCTGAGAGGGCTAAAACAGCCTTTTTATGAGTTCTGAGAGTTACAGTGCTGTCACACAAAGAGAGGTTGGCTGGCTGTGCTGGCAGGGACACCGATGGCTTGGAGAACCTGGAGAACCTGAGGAGCTCCGTGTGCTGGATCCCCACCAGGTCTGGATGGAATGCTGTCACCTAAAAACCAGGTGACAGACCTGTGCCAACAGCCTCAACAACGTCAGCTCCAATTTTCCACCAGTTCCAGATGCTCCCAAAGCACAGACGTGGCCAGCTTTAGCAGCAGAACCAGAGAGAGCAGCAGAACCACAGAGAGCAGCAGCTTGGAGCAGCTTCCTTCCTCCCAGGTGTGGCTCCTGGGGTGAGGTCAGAAGTGCAGTGATGTGAAATTGTTGTTGCATCTCGGGTGTCCAGCTCAGTCATTCTGGGAAGGATGGGGAGCTGTCTGTGCTATAAATCTTCGCCAAGCTGAGAGCAGCACAGCCCTGGCCAGAACCAGTCTCTTCGTCGTGGCTGAAAGGAATTTTGCCCTAAATTCCCAAGGGTCCAAACCAGCTCTGCCAGGTTAGGTTTGAATTACCCCGTGTTTCTGTCAGGTCTGAGCTGCTTTGGAGGAATGTTCGTTCCCTCCTGAGCACACAGAATGTTCCCGAGACGGATCTCCCAGTCCTCAGCTGCAACTGGGATTTCTTGACTGTTTTCTTTCCTTCCCCCCAGCACCACCCAGGGAGGTTGAAGAATAACTCAGAGGGGAAGGAGCTGCTGGCTCTAGCTCATTGCTGAGGTTAAACCTCTCCACAAGGTGAATTTCTCCTTGAGTGCAGGATCTCCACAACCCAGCCTCCAATTTCCTCCCAGTGCAGAAGGTGAATGTGTCAGGAAGTCAAAAACCAAAAAGGCCACAAAAGAATAAAACCCAAGAGAGGCGATCGCCTGCACAAATACTTTATTTCTGAGCTTGGCTAAGGGGTTTGAAGCTGCAGTTTGCTAAGAGCAGGTGGAGAAGCCAAGGTAAGCAAAGGATTTATAACACTACAAAGTCTTCCTCGTTCTTAGGTACTGCTGACCTACAAAACACAGGTGCAGGAAAACTCCTTAGGGTGGTAAATCGTTGATGGGAGACATTTGCTGATGGACTTATTCTGGATCCAATAACATTTACATCTTAAATTTAAAATTATTTCCCCAGGAAAGAGGTCGAGGACTGTTTTCTGAAGGTGCAACCCTCCTTTGGCTACAGCAGAAAAAATTAACTCTGGCTCCTCTGACAAGACCCGAAAAGCCCCCACAGGTCCTGACCTCACTTATAGCAAATTACACCAAAATTTCATGCATGTGAAGTAAACCCAACTTGCCAGCAGCACTTAATAAGAGAGAGCCATGTCTTTTTTTAGCTCCAATTTCCAACTTCTGCTCCTTTTCCCTGTGATCCCTCCCCTGGCACCTTTGACGAGCGCATTCCTCGCTGCCAGCCCAGGTTATCGAGGCTGTGGCCATTGACCCTTCCTGCCCCTCACCTCACAGAGCCCGGTGCCCCAGGCTTTTGGAAAACAATTTCGGTTGCCCAAAAGGGCCTGACCTGAGCTCCAGGAGGCCTTTGACCCACACACCACACGTTGACTTCCTTGTTGACCACAGCCCCGTTATCAGCTCGCACCTCCCTGGCGCCGCTGGCAAAGGTCAGACCCGACACTTCGGGCTCTCCAGGGGAATTCAGGAAGAGCTGGGAAAACCTTCTCCGCCTTATCTCTGCTCGCCTTGCTAGGAAATGGGTTTATTGGCAGCTCTTCTGCCCGTCTGGCTCCCACAGGTGTGGGCTGGGAAGGCCAGGAGGAAGTTGTTTGCTCTGTGGCTCCGAGTGGAGGAGCGATGGGCTGCAGCAGATTTCTCCCAGGGAGCCGTGCAGATTTGGAGGTATTTTTGGGCTTTGATTTGTCACAACTTGCACTGGCTGACAGATGGGTGAGGGGGAGATTGGGAATCGAGGCCTGTTGCTTGTGGTGGATAAAAGTGGAATTTCCAGGCCTCTCTTTTTCAGGGTCTAATGCTCCCAAGCAGCACAAGGGAACAAGGAAAACCAAGTTTCTCCTTCCTCAGTTTGTGTTTTTTCCAGTCCTTCTAATCAGGACTGGAAACCTGATTTACTTTAAGACAGGATTTTGTCCTGCTGAATTTCTCCTTGTACAAAATATGGACACCACTTTCCCAGGGCATGAACAGCTAAAAACTTCCAAGATTGTCACATAATTGTCACGTAAACAAACTCAGGGAATTCTCACTCTGTGACCACCAGCATGTGAATCTTACTGGGAAACCCCACCAGCCCTTTGCTTATTTGGGCACCACAATTAAAAAATACATTTTAGAGATGTTTTTGTTTAATTCCAAATATTTATGGCAATGGAAGAGCCGCATAAAACCAAGTGCAGCGAATTTAAAATTGCTTGGGAATATTTCTGGGATCAATGAACCCCTGGGTGGTGCGGAGAGAAAATCCATGCCCTCTATAATTAGGTTTTACAGCCTGTTTTATTTTTTTTTCAGGAGGAGCCTTGAGGACGAAAGGTTTATCTGTGGGGTTTGCAGGACGATTTGCATTTTTACACACAGTTTTACACGTTTCTAATCATGGTGGATGCTCAGCACAGCAAATCAGCAGGACTGATAAATCAACAGGTCTGTGAGAGCTGGGCCAGGGTCCATCTGTGCAGATAGGAGCTATCTCAGGAGTTATAAAGGGAATTAGAGAAGCTGGTGAAGTAAAAGATAAAAGCACCGTGAACTTGTTAATTGAGCACTTCAGCAATGCCAGGAATAGAGCTACTGTGTTAAAAATGAGCCAGCTTGGGGCTGCAGCTGGTCCTTCTGCCAGTGTCTGATCCACCAGACAGGCCCGGGTCCGTGAGGATCAAGCTGGATTTATCAGGCATGTTCCTGCCCGCAGACTGGTTTCCTGCTGAGCTGGGTCAGTGGGACCATGATCTCAGAAAGGAGGCAGTGGCTGTCTCAGGGTTCTGCCAACAGCCCAATAAATGCGGTGTATCAGCGCGGAATAAACCAACCAGCCTCCAAGCTCGGTTCCAAGCACTCCTTCCACCTGGCATCATCAGTGTTTCCCAGTTTCTTTGGAAGTGGATCCCAGGGTTTTATCCTTGCTGCCCTGTGGTGATTGACTCTTTGTACCTGTGGGACAAACACGGAACACTCATGGGCAGGTGCTGGGGAAGAAAATGTAAGCACTGATTTCACTCAGGTCAGCAGCTCACCTTCTCTGGATGGGGCTTCCAAAAGCAAATTGTTTTTTTTGCCATATTTTCTGATTTTCCCTCTGCTAGGTGACACTTAGGAATCCTCTGATTTCCCCAGTTTAGCTGCAGGGAGAAGAGAACAATTAGCTGAAAGGGAAAATCCGATGTAATTCTTGTGTTTCCATGGTTCACACCATGTCATCTACAGCTCCAGGACTTCACACACAATGGGAAGGGATTAAGAAGCAACTTTAGAAAGAAATTTTATTTCCAGTTTTTATTTCTGGAAATAAAGATTTCTCCTTTTGGCTATAAATTAAAAACATCTTCACTTCAGGTTTCTATTCCTCCCACAGGAGCACAACTAAAAGGTTGTTCCCTCCTCTCATGTTTGAGAACAAAATTATGGAAACATTTATTTCAGGCTCGTACCCAGGAACTTTGGAGTGACAGTGCTCTGGTTTTTCAGCAGTGGTGTAAAAAGAGCTTCTTGGGAACCTTCTTGTCCTGTGGGGGATAAAAGCACGGTGTTAAAGCCAGAAGCTTTCAAAAACAACTTTTCCTGGAGGTAGAAGTGGGACTATCAGGAGATTTCTGCCCTGCGTGGAGGCAATCTTGACTTCCACCAGAGCGTTTTCACACCCAGCCTTGATTTCAGAGCCCAGTTTCTGCTGTTTGGCTCTTTCCTCACGAAGTGCTCAACACCATCAGGCCCTGAGTGGAGCTAAGGATGCTCGGGGGCTCAAACTGGGAATCCAGGACACAAATCCTCTTTATTAACTTTCTGCCTTCCCCTGTGTGGGGGCATTTCTTTATTTATAAAGGCAACAAAAGTGTTTTCAGTGCAGGGCTTGGCACATTGACAGATGTGTGACTTTGAGGAGGACACAGAGCTCCCTCTCCGTCAGGAGCTGCCATCCGTACTGCTCCTGGTGCTGGAGCAAGTTCTTCACCTGGCCACGTTCATCTGCCAGCCTGATTTCATCTGCAAAACCCACAGCTCCAGGCCAGGGAGCTCCAGAGTAATAAAACGAGATGTGTCTCAGCCACACTGAGCGACCAGTGCCTGAAAAATGCCCAAAGTCCGGCAGCATTTTCGTTGCCCAGCTCAGAACATCCTCACTGGAAGTTGTCTTCAGATGGATGCTCCATTGGACTTCTCATGGCATTTAAAACTCTTTGTCTGGAATACCCCAGTGTGGGCTTCCAAGCAGGGGTTCAGAGCTGCAGCGCGGCAGGAGTCCAGCGCGAGGAATGAATTATTTATTAAATTTACAATACCGTTTATATATTCTAGTTCCATAAAGCAATTGAACAGTGTTCACACTTCTCCTAGGGTGATTGGTCAAAGTCTCAGACACCCACTTAGAAATGTTTTTTCCTATTATAATGTACACAAGGTCAGAAGATACCAGATATGGATGCTATTTACAAAAACCCTATCTATTGTTTCCATAGCTTACACAGCAAAGGAAAAGTTCTCACAGAATGAATGCAAGAAGAGAAAATTTCCCTGCTAACAGCATTTCAGCATCCACACCCCAGGGGCAGCCTCTAAGTGCCACAAGCACCACCAGGAGCACTCTGTGGCAGAGGTGACGCACTGGGAGGTGGGACAGCAGCTTCAGGTGGAAGGACAGGACCAGCAGCAGCTCCTTCCACAGCCCAGAGCCTCCCCAGGGAACCCAGCCCTGCCTCCCTCCTCACGGCCGCAGCAGCGCTTGGCGCTCTCCAGGAGCGTGGAGACAGAGTTTTTGCAGGAAAATGGACACACGGTGCACCAGCCATAAGGACAAGTGAACAGAGCACGTAGAAACGTACACAGCGAGAGAATGTGGATTCTTCAAGGGAAGGAATAGCAGCCAAAGAAAAAAAATAAACAAAAGATAGAAAACTGTCTGATGATTTGTGTGAATAGGTGCACGGTAGCCGGGCGAACAGAGCCAGAGATCCAATTAAATCATTCCATGTTTTATGTGTGTGTATTGNTGGATTCTTCAAGGGAAGGAATAGCAGCCGAAGAAAAAAAAAAACAAAAGATAGAAAACTGTCTGATGATTTGTGTGAATAGGTGCACGGTAGCCGGGCGAACAGAGCCAGAGATCCAATTAAATCATTCCATGTTTTATGTGTGTGTATTGCTTTGCCAATCAGGTAATGTGTGGCCGCCTGGACAGGGGGAGCACAGTGGATAATAAGGGTGCTTGGGGGGAATAAAGTGGCTTCTGCTGGATTCATATTGGATCGTCCGAAGTCCGTTTACTCACGCACAGGAGAGGTTGAACTTTGCGGTGGATGTTGAAAGGGGCCTTTTTATTTTCTGTCAAGAGAGGCACAACTCAAAGAAAAAAAAAAAACAAAAGATAGAAAACTGTCTGATGATTTGTGTGAATAGGTGCACGGTAGCCGGGCGAACAGAGCCAGAGATCCAATTAAATCATTCCATGTTTTATGTGTGTGTATTGCTTTGCCAATCAGGTAATGTGTGGCCGCCTGGACTGGGGGAGCACAGTGGATAATAAGGGGGCTTGGGGGGCATAAACTGGCTTCTGCTGGATTCATATTGGATCGTCCGAAGTCCGTTTACTCCCGCACAGGAGAGGCTGAACTTTGCGGTGGATGTTGAAAAGGGCCTTTTTATTTTCTGTCAAGAAAGGCTAACTCAAAGAAACCAGAGGAAAACCCGTGACCCTTCTCCAAATGCCAAATTAATTGACCCTGAACTCCATCTCTCTTATCAGCAGTGCCAGGGAACCCTCCTGAGCTGAGGGAATTTTGGTGCTACTCCAGAGTGTGCTGGGCTTTCAGGAGGTTCCACAGAACACTGGAAAATGAGCTGTCAGCAGCAAATATTTCACAAGTGCAGTGAACCCAATGGTTGCACCACTCCTCTTTTCATTAGTTCTTTCCAAGGAACTGTTAACAGAGCGTGGAGAGAAACTTTGGTCTTTGCATTGATATCCTTTGGGTTTATGGGGAAAAAAAAGACACAAATATTTTGAAACTCTGGGTTTTTTTACTTACAACTGAAGTTAAGGAAATCACAGTGGGGAGAAAAGGAAATTTCAAGCAAAATTTCACACGCATAATCTTAGGTTTGATTCAAAACAAACCAATTTACCGGTTGAAATGTTGCTACAATAAAAATCTGACAACATATTTTATCTACAGCTGCCTTCCACCCTGCCTTTTACAAACAGGGTCTGGAGCCACAAGTCACAGAGAAAACTTTGTCACCTGCTGGGGACCAGGTGTCCCTGTGGATACCAGAGACAGCACAAGAGCCTCCGACCCCCACCGAGGACTGTTGTGAGCATATCTGCTGAAAAGCTAAAAAACAAAGCAATGATGTTTTTTTTCTCTGCCCCGTTCCTCAACAGGCAATCGCAGTGACCTGCAGGGGTTTTGCAGTGCTTGCCTGCCCCTTCCCACTTCCAGAAAATCCCTTTGAGCTGCCAGGAAGCCCCGAAATTCTCCCAGGGTGAAACTGCAAAGGAAATTGAACAAACCTTTCGTTTTTGGGAGCAAGCTCGGAAAACGTGGAAGCACCAACAGGAGTAGAAGAGGGCAAAACCCCTGGAGATCCAGCAGTGGGAGCAATGCTCAGAGCTTCTGTCCTGGCTCCTGGGCACCCAAATCTCAGTCTCGAACACCCACTGGGGTTATGCAAGGAGCAAACACAGGTTTGTGCCTAGGAACCAGGAAGGAGTGGGCTCACCGAGCTCCTCACACGTAAACAAGTCAGTAAATCCTGCAGTGAGAGGAGAATTGGCTTTGCTGCTGCCTGGAGCCTCCCTGGGGAGGGCTGCCAAGGGATTGTGCTGCCTCAAATCTTGTGTTGCTGCCCCTCACCTGGAGATCAGGAATGTTGTGTCAAGGATTCTGCTCCTGGACCATGGAAATCATTCCCTTCTCGCAGCCCTGCTCTCACACAGACAGGGCAGGAGAAGCAGAATTGTAGGAGGGATATTTAAAAATCAAAAATCAGGTTCCCAGAGCACTGGACACCAGCAGCTGCCCCTGCAGGAATAGTTCCAGGGTATCTTGCTCAGAAAAATCACATTTGTAGTGACCTTTGAGGTCTCTGCCAGCAGAACTTACTGAGTGTATTTAAAACAGGCACAGGCCATGTAGAGATGATGGGCAAGGCTTAAAAGGATGGCTCTAAAATGCTTGAAGAACTCACAAATATCCCTCACACCAGAGATCAGAAAGGCTGTACAGAGCACATTGACACACTGAGGTTCTTATGCCACCTGTGGTCTTCTGTTTATTGCTTTATTGACTCAACAGTGAAAACCACGGAATTAGTAACGCCAAGGACTTCAGCCTGCTACTTCAGCCTACAAATTATTGATAAGCCACAGCAAATGTGAAAATATTTCAAGGTTAAGCAAAAAGAATATGGATTACTCATCACATATTTGACCAAATACATCCTTAATTAAACACGTGTCTGTTCTGGTACTTCAGGTAAAGCTGCTCCGTCCCAGACTCCCCCTCCCTCTCCAATCCAACTTTATCCCTCGCCCAGGATAAGTTCAGCTCCTCCAGGAAGTGAGCTGGTTGCTATTTTACTGTGCAGAACATGAAATACTCCTGCTTTTGTCCCTTCAGTGCTCTGAGCAATGCAGCTCCTCTTTATTCCAGCAGCAGGGCTTCGTCCCAGGAATCCAGCAGTCAGAAGAGGGCTGAGCTCCCCAGGCTGGCTTGATGCTTGCTGTCTGATAGAGAAATTCAGAATAAAAGCAGAGTGGAAATTCAGTGGACACCAAGAGCCACCACTACAGCCAAATCCAACGGGAATAGCCCAGGCCAGGACCTACAGCACTGCCCAGGGACTGTGGGATCCAGGCAGAGCCAGGCCTTTGCAAACTCGCTGCATCTGAATTTCAAAATAATGCAAATGATCCTCCCATAATTGCACCAAACCCACACCGTTATTAATTTCAAACTCCGAGCGTCACAGCCTAAAAAATTCAGCAGCTGCTGGAGGAAAATGTTCAGTTCAGAAGAAATCCTGCTTATTTTAACTCCTGGCTTATTTACTGCTCTAAACCAGCACACATAAGGAAGAACCGATGAATTATCTGAATTACCAAGGGCTGAGGGTTGCTGCAGGCTCACCAAAGCTTCCTTGATCTCACACAGGGTCTTGGCAAGGGGGGAAGCTGCCACCAGACCCTCCACCTCCAGCTCGGTCAGGTAAACCAACTGCAGAGCTAAACCTGGAACAAACAGGGGCACTTTGAAGCCTAAAGGAAGAGGCTCTTCATGGCTGCAAGAAAGAAATATTGTCCTGGGCAGAGAGAAGGCTCTGAGGGTCACAGAATGATGGTAAAGAACCTTCCTGGCCTCCCCAAATCAGCATTTAATTACTATAATGACACCCAGACTGTTCTCTACAGGTGGTCACTTAATAAAAGGTGTGAAGGATCTGTAGGGATGGAAATTCCATTACTTCTCTCCTACAGAGAAGGATGGAAACTCCTTGACTCCTCTCTGCAGGGAGATAGGGGAGGCAGAAGTGGCTGGCACCTCACCAAAAAAAAAAAAAAAAAAAAAGTGAAAGTAAGAAATAGCATAATTAGGGAAAAGTAATTCTGCATTTGCTGTGTTAGCAAACAGACACCCCCTTTTACCCTCTTAGCACAGAATCAGCTGCCTACTGCCAGCTCTGAAAGCACCTCACAGCTGTGGCACTGCCCTTACCATGCTCTCCATGCCCAGGCAGGCTGCAAAAAGCATCTTTCCTGCTGAAGGGCTCCCAGAGCTGAGGCAGCTCAGGATCCTGTGGAATAAAATGAGCCCAAGGGTTAAAGAAACTGAAAAATGCCCAGAAAGGTGAGAGATGGCCCAAAACCAGACACCTGTGGCTCACCTGCCCTTCTGGTTTGTTTTCACTGGCCAGGCTGTGCAGGGAGGGTACAGCTCCCGCTGCAGCCTGGGCTTGGATCGTGAGCTCCCTCTCTGGTTTCGCGGCTCCGTTCCCATCAGGAGCGTTCCCCAGCAGCACTTCCAGAGCTCTCATCAACTCTGCCACCTCTTGCCATGGGGCACCTAAGAACCCAACAAGAAATTTCAATGGGATTCTCCAGAACCACTCGGAAAACCGCGATTAAATCCAGGACAGCACCAAGAGCAGGAGCCTTTCTTTGGAAATCTCTCAGGATGCCTCATTTCACACAACATTTCCAAACAGCTCCGTGCTCAGCCCTCCCTGAGCTGCCAGACCTCTCCTCTGGCTCAGCCCAGGTGCAGACAGGCTGTCAGCTCATGCAGAACAACCCTGGAAGACACAATTTCCTGGGCTCTCTCGTGTGTATGAGTCAGGTCTTTTTTCAGCCTCTTCACTGCTGCTGCTGCCCTCGCCCTGCGCCTGTCCCTGGCTCTGCACCCTGCTGCTCTCACCCGGCTGGGAGTTGTCGTCCCGGTGTCCATCCCACAGCTCAGCACCCGCTGCTGCCCAGCTCCGCTCTGCAGGCTTCTGCCCACAAATCCCTCGCCTGGAAAAGGTTTTCAGGGCTTCCCAGTCCAGAGCTTGCACCGTGTCCTGTTCACAGAAAGCAGCAGCGCTGTGTTTTACAAACCCCAGAATCCACCCACTCCACACTCAGCCCCTCATATAAAACAGTATAAAAAATTATTTTATGCCAAAATAAAGTACTGCAAGGAGCAATACCCGTCCCTCAACAAACTGTCACTTCAGGGCATGCATTTATGTTATGATTTTCATGGTTCCAAGCCTCCCTTCCCTGAAATGCCTCTTCCCACTGACCACGAGGCTCTGGATGCGCTGGCTGACCCCGTTGTAGAACACCAGCACGTCCGCCCTGTGCTTTGCCAGCTGAGAGGCCAGGTGCAAATTCTGATCCTCCAGCTTGTCGTAGAGGGTACGAACACTGAAATCCTCCAGGAGCCTGGGTGTAAAGCTGTCTTCTGAAACATAGAGGAGGGCTCACACTCAAACGCTGGACACGAGGTTATTTGAGTTTATTTCCCACACAAGACGCTGCCTGTCCATAGGAATTTTGTGTTTTGCGAAGGAAAATGGATGAGGCAGGAGATGTGAGAGAAGGTCTCGTTCCCTAGCGAGGGGGAGGGTGACAGAGCGTTACTATCAGCTCCGAAATTGTCCGGAAAACTGCGGGGATGCTCCCGGAGCTGTTCCCGGAGCTGTTCATCGCTGCCTGCTGCCATCTGCTGGGCTCGGGCTCTGCCATTCCCTGGGAAGATCCCGAAATTCCCGGACTGAGCTCGTTCCCAGAAAGCAAACGAGGCCCGGGAGCCACGTGCCTTCGGGGAACAGAATAACCAACAGAGCAAGCCAAGGAAAACATTTGTAGATCTTTGTTTTCTTCACCCGTCACCTGAACCCGCTGCTGTTTTAAAGGGCTTGTCAAGGCTGGGAATTTACTCTCTTTATTCCTCAAGGAAAAATCTCCAACCCATCCCAATGAGAGGGGGCTAAATTCCCTGGAATAAACCCAGGCTGGAAGTGTGCGTGCCTGTGGAAATGTGCACAGCAAAGTGCCTGTGTGGCCTCCTGTGCGTGCAGGAACTTCTGGGCGAGCAGGTGTCAAAATGTCACACCTGGGAGTTAACCCAAGAGAACAAAATAGGGAGGAAGTGGGAAAAAAGCCAATGGGAGAACACCTGGGGCTGTCCCAGCACTTCACCTGCACTGGGCACCTCTCCTCTCTCCCCAGAGCCAGCATCTTCTCCAGATCCACGAGGACCAAGCATCTGATAGAACTTGAGGCTGGAGGGAATGGCAAAGAGCGTGAAGAGCATCTCATTCTCCTCAGTAAGATCAGACCCCAGCCCAGCTCAAGCAGAAGGATGGATTTCTTGGGTAGATATTTTGTAGGACCACCAGAGGTTGGTCTTTACCTGTCCTTGAGGAGAATGTACTCTGGTGGGATGTATGGCTCTCCCAGGCTCCTCCATCGTGGCTTCCAGCTCTTCAGGGGGCTAATTTTGGGGCTAGCAGGCTGGAGCACGATGGCCAGGGTGGTCAGCACCACCACGAGGAAGCCCAGGACAAAGAGGATCGCTGGGGAAGCCAGAGGGAGGGCAAGAAGTGAGAAACACAAGAAACACTCAGCACCTTTCCCGTTCATTACACTTCTGCTTCTCCCTCTGCGGGCTGAGGCAGGTGGATGAGGACCAAAGTGTTCTCAGCACTGAAGGTGGCAGAGCCAGGATCGTGTTTGCAAGCCACACTTCCATTTCTGCTGTTTCCTGGCCTCCCTCTGAAGGGCAGGTGTGTGCACAGAGCTCACACCCACACCTGGCTTTGAGCAAAGACCTTACCTGACCTTGTGTCTAGCCCTTAGTCAACTTTGAAACGATGTATTTAATTTCAGCTCCGTTTGCCATGGAAATACACTGTCACTTTCTGCTGTCCAGCCAAGGAAAACAAAGCCCTCAGTTACCTGAACTCTTCAAACAGGATGTGGGGAGAAGCACGACTGCTCCTTCCCTCTCTCACCACTTCAGCTCCTGCACAGGCAGGTTCTTGGCTAGAGAGCTGTGGACTTTGGGAAGCTCCACAGAAGCAAGGGATTAAAGCTGACAAAGCAGTGCTTTGGTGCCATTTCCAAAAAAAATAAAAAAGCTTGTTTAAACACACTTAGGGAAGGACGAGAAAGGTCATGGGTAAGAATCGAGGTTCAAGGTGGGTACCCCAGAGTTTTGGCTGTACCTGTGATAGCAGCCCAGTTGGGAGCCAAGTTCAGATCCTGCTGCTTCAAAATGCCGTGTCTGGCCAGCTGGAACAGGGAGGAGGGCTGGAAGGACACCTCCCTGGGGTCACAGCTCGTGTTCGCTTCGTTCACTGTCACAATCAGGAAGTGTTCCTGAATGGAGCTGTCCCTGAAAACATACGTCCCAGGCTCCAGGAAAACATGGGCAAACCTGGAAGAGAGAAGTGAGGAAGGTACCAGCTGATCCAAGCTCCCTTCAGCCTCCATCTGTGAGGATGGTTAAAGACAGGGGCTTGAGCACAACAAAACTCTGTGTTTTCACCAGCAAGGACCTGCTGATTCTGTCAAAAACTCACACTCAGGTCCTGCCCACAGCACTGCTACCCACAGCAGGTATTACCAGGAGATGTTGAGCTGAGTCTCCTGGATCAGGTGGTCCAGCCTTCGGAAGGGTCCAAAATCCCAGCCTGGGTTGTTGTTATAGAGATGCTGCTTCTGGTAAACGGGGTAATGGCTGGAGGCACGGTCTGGGGATGGGGCAGCACAGGGTCAGCAGCTCCGAGCCACCTCAGCTGGCAAGGCTGGCACTGAGCTGGCAAAGAGCTGTGGAACTGCTTTGGTAGGGCCATGCAGTGTCAGCTCATTTGACTTTAATTACTTTAATTACTGCCCCACAAAGATTGATGCTGCCCAACACGGGACAAATTTTATCCCACTATACGGAAATCCAGTCAAAAAGTGAAAACCTGCAGGGAAGCCCCTGGCAGAGCCCAGTCTGCAGTTCTGGGATCCAGGAGATGAAGGGATGGATCCCTGCAGGATGCCCAATGTGGAGCCACTGCTCTGAACGGGTCTGGGCACACAAATGTGCTCGGCCCCAGCCACACTCACCCTGGGAATCGATGCTAAGCTGGAAAAGGATCGTGTCCCCTGCTTCCAGACACACCACTGGGTTAGGGATGAGGGGCAAGGCCTGGGTGCCTTTGGGGGAGCTCCTCTGGTCTCTGCGCCCTTTCTGCAGCAGCTGATCTGAGGAAAAATCTCCTGCCACAGGCAAGAGGAGAAACCAGAATGAACCCTGCAAAATGAGCAGTGTGCCACAACACCAACCCTCGGCAAGGCAGGACTATTTATTTTGTATCTGTGGGCAATTACAGCTCACAAAGCCACGCACCTGCCAACAGATTTGCCTCCAAATGGAGTTTCCTTCTAGTTCCTTGGAAATCCAAAATCCTGCAATCTTTACCTGACCCATTCCCAGGGAATTAACCATGCCGTCAGTGAATTCCCCACTGTTTACTCCCAGACAGAACAAGGTATTTCCCTGCTTTCTAAACAGTTTGGAGCATCTAATAATTGATTCCCTCTGTGCCAACTTGCTGTCCAGTGGCTGTGCCAACATGGAAGGAAATGGATGGCTTGGTGTGGCTGGAATTTGGGTTCCCTCTCAAGCCTTACCCATGAGAAATGCATCCAGAACTTCTGTGCTGGAGACAACGAAACCCAGGACTCCCTGGGGACTGAACAGAACCAAATGCACCCTCTGGCTGTTCTGCACGTGCTCGTCTGGGCCCAGAACGTTTGACACCTCCTGTGAAAAGCAGAGAGAAACATTGACCATGGATACAACCAGCCCTGGACTCAGACCCTGATTTCTGGGTCACTGCAGCTGAAAAAGGCTGCTCTTGGAGGTTTTTTCCCCTGTAATTCAGGAATTGTTGTTTCTCTGTAATGCAGCAAGCCTTAACCTCACCTCCCCGGAGTCCCTTTACCCCACTGGGATTTCTGGGCCCTCCCAGAGCTGCCCCTTTAGAAAGCAATCCCTCCCTCCACGCCTACCCTCACTTCCTCCTCGTTCATCCTCAGCAGCAGCTCTCTGTGGATGCCGAAGCCCAGGGAGATCTGTGGGGCTCTCAGCAGGCACAGCTGGTCACAGAGCTCCTCAGCAGAGACGTACTGCTTGCAGTGACATCTGAACAGGGACAAATCCTTGAGCAGGCCTGATCCCCAGGCCAGCCCCCGTCTCTCACAACCCACAGGGTGGGTGATCCTACTCCGTATCCATGGAAAAAAGGATGGAGCAAACACCCTGTCCATCTCTTCAGCACTGTGCCTGCTCTTCAAGGCCAAAACGTGACACCCCACTAAGAGTGCTTGGTTGGTGTCTAACAGAGACCACCTTCAGTCCTGTCACAGAGCCTTCCACCCCCTCCCCAAAGCTCAGCTCCAGGAAAATGGTTGAAAGAATCACAGCATGGTTTCGACACACCAGATTTCTGTGCAACCCATGCCAGGGCGAGATTTTTGCAACACAGAAATTCATTCCCAAAGAGGAAAAAAAAAAAGTGATATCATGTGACAAAAACTGGTTCCAGCATCTCCCTGCCCATGGCAGGGGGTTGGAATTAAATGATTTTTAAGGTCCCTTCCAACCCAAACCATTAAAGATGTCAAAGGAGGGGACAGGATTGATTTCTAGTTGGAATTGAATAATTTTTAAGGTCCCTTCCAACCCAAACCATCAAAGATGTCAAAGGGGGGGACAGGATTGATTTCTAGTTGGAATTAAATGATTTTTAAGGTCCCTTCCAACCCAAACCATCAAAGATGTCAAAGGGGGGGACAGGATTGATTTCTAGGTGGAATTAAATGATTTTTAAGGTCCCTTCCAGCCTAAACCATTGTGTGTGTGGAGGCGGGACAAGGATTGATCTCTAGTTGGAACCAGATGATCTTTAAGGTCCCTCCCAACCCGTTCTGTGATGATTAAAGATGTGGGGAGGAACAAGGATTGATTTTCTCATTTCTGGTCTAGATCCAATCGAGTGATCATCCGCTTTAGAGGGGCTCAACCTGAGGCACGTGGAAAAGTCGCACACCTCAGAAAACGTGAGCTCTGTCCGCCCTCCCCTTGTCACTGGGTGGTTCTGGAGTCTCCACCCAAGACACAAAACCACCAGGAAATGCTGAAAATACAGGAAGTACTCTCCAGGGAGACAAAGAGGGCCAGTGACTGAGGGCCGAAAGCAGGATCTCCACCGATGGTGGAATTTCCCAAAAAACCACCTCCCACAGCCCAGCCCTGGCGTGACCTCGTGGGATCAGCAGCTCAGGGCTAACTGAGCCGTGTTTTCAAGGAGAAGCTGTGCTGGGTGGGACTCACATGCCCAGCTGTGCGTGGAGCTCCCCTCCCGCTGGCCCGCAGGCGGGAGCGCAGTCGTGGCGCGCGGGGACGGCGCAGCGGCGCGTGGACGCCAGCCGGACCTCGCCGGGGGCACAGAGCTCATCCACCTGCAGAAAACCCCACCCCGACAAGCTCCAGAGCTCCAGCTGAGCGGCAGCACCCCTAAAATTCTCTTCCTCCCCACTGCTGGGCTTCAGACATTCGGCGTAAAGGCAGTCCAGCAAGGAACGTGCTGAAGAAAGCACACGAGAATTTCACCTCCCAACCCCTCGTGAGGTTCTTATGAAGAAATTCAGCTTTAAGAAAATGGTTAAGAGAACCAGAGTATAATTTTGGCACTCTAGATTGCTGTGCAACCCGTGCCAGAAGGAGGTTTTGCAATACAGAATTCATTCAAAAAGAGGAAAAAAGCGGCATCATGCAAGATATAAAAAAGAATTGGTGTTAGTGTCTCCCTGCCCACGGCAGTTCTAAAGAAATCTTCATATTAAGAATAAGGAGGCTTAAATTTCTGCATCTGTCATCCGTGTGAGACACTGTGCTGCTCCCATTGCCCTGGCGTGGAAGGATCCTTTACCTCCATCCCTTACGAATTTAAATTTAACCTGATGCCTTGGAGAGGCTGCCCTGGAGCAGAGGCTGGGCAGAGGGAAAGGATAAAGGGCAGGGATTTATGGAAAGGCCTTCCCAGGGCGCACCTTGGGCAGTGCAGGAGTCTCGCAGAGACTGCACCCAGGATGGACACAGCCACACGTTTTTGGGACAGATAGAAGTTCTGGCCATTTCCATATCAGAGATTCATTGTGCAATTCCAGCTTCAGGCAGTGCAGTCCCATTCTCTCAGTTTGCTCCCCTCCAACTCACTTTTGTTTCCATTTCCCTGAGACAGTGAGGTGTCCTTGATTCTCAGGCCTGGAGAGGAATTGTTGTGTCTGACCAAAATGGGAAAAGCAGTTGCTCACGCGCTGTGTGGAGCTCAGAGTTACACACTAAAGAACTGCAGCATTACAAACACATGAAAATATAAAAGCTAAAATCCTAAGACATCAGCCTCACAAGATCCTGGTAGAGAAAACCTCCTACAAGAAAGGGCCAATAAAACACCTAAAAACCTGTTTGGCTTAGCTCAAGGCCTGAACACTCCCCCTGTTCTGCACATCACACAACAGTTTGGGTTTGGGGCCTGATTTTACCTGAGGTCGGCAGTCCTGATCGCTGTTGCTGTCAGGGTCTTTCTTGCCTCTCTCATCATAATAAACATAACCTGCCTGGCAGATGCAGGAGGCATCTGACTGCTGGAACGCCCTGTTCAGCCCACGGCAGGTACAGCTGGTGGCACCTGGGAGAAAGCTTGGATTCAGGGTGGGGAATACAGCCTGGAACAACCGCGCTGGCTGGAAAGGAGCAGCTGCAGTGCTCAGCACTCTTCAGCAAATCCCACAGCTCGTTTCAGTGACCCTGCTGGAGTCCGTGCCCCTCTTGCAGGGCAGAGCTGAGCCACAGGACAGGCAGCTGGGGCCAGGCTGCCTTTGCTGCCCAGCACAGCCTTAGAGCATCTCCTGCAGCACCCATTCTGCAGAGCCGCAGAAAGGCCCAGCTGCTCGCTGGCAGCAGTGTTTTGACAAGCCCTCCATTCATTTGTAGATGAAGGCCCTGGATGGGGTAAGGACCCAGGCAGGCACGGCTGCCAAGCCCCTCTCTGTGCCTCAACAGCCTCAAATCCACCCGATTTGAAATGCTGGGGCAGTGTGGATGCTGAAATGCTGTTACCAGGGAAATTTTCTCTTCTTGCATTCATTCTGTGCGAATTTTTCCTTTGCTGTGTAAGCCATGTAAACAATAGATAGGGTTTTTGTAAAGAGCATTCATATCTGGTATCTTCTGACCTTGTGTACATTATATTAGGAAAAAACATTTCTAAGTGGGTGTCCGAGACTTTGACCAATCACCCTAGGAGAAGTGTGAACACTGTTCAATTGCTTAATGGAACTAGAATATATAAATGGTATTATAAATTTAATAAATAATTCATTCCTTGCTCTGAACTCCTACCTCGCTGCATCTCTGAACCCCTGCTTAAAAACCCACAGGGCAGTGCTGCACATAAACTAAGTAAGGAACAGGCACTCTTTACTTTCCCAGTTTCCAGCCTTATCCCACTTTATCCTGCCCTCAGTGCCCGATTTTGGCTCAAAAGCACACCTAGAGTTAACACAAACCCCCCGGTTCATGGCTAAAGTAATCCTGGGGAAACTCCACCGCTTTCAAAGCAATGACAGAGCAAGAATCAGTAGAGTTGCTCAGCTCTCCCTTCCTTTAAGGAGATCAAATCCCCTTGGATAACAATGTAAGTGGGGAAAAAAGACAGCTTTGAAAATGGAATCCTCCTTCTGGCTGGGACAGAAGAAGAGCAGCTGGGCATGGGCAGCACCCCAGCCCCAGGAGGGTCCCAGCGCTTGCAGAACATCAGGAAACACCTCACCAGAGGGGAAAATTCACTCATGCCAAAAACTCACCCGGCTGAGAGGAAGAAGAGCTGCCACAGGGGAAGCAGGCAGCCTGGGCAGGGAGGTGGTTGAAGGTGCCAGCAGGACAGGCCTGGCAGTCCCCGGGGTGCTTCGCAGAGTGGCTGCTCCCGCGGGTGCCTGGGGGACAGGGCAGCGGGGCAGGGGACAGGGCAGGGCAGTAATGGCCTCGGGGACAAGGCTGCTGGTGGTAGCTGGCACTGCCTGGAGAAAGGGGGGACATTAGGGACCCCAGCAAGTGCGGGGAGAGAGGCAGAGAGCACCTGCTTGTCCCCGTGGTGCATCTACACACGTCTCTCTATATATAGATACAAGTCTATATAAATACACACGTGTACAGATCAGCGTTTTTTCGGTCTAATTCATATTTAAATAGAAATCTCAGTTTTTCTTTCCCCCAGCTCTTTCACCGGCTAAATCCAGTGGCAAACCCACGTGACAGCCCACACCAGGCTTTTATAACTGCAGAGGATTGAGAGCTTTGCCCACGCAGAACTCAAAACTCTCTGCTTCCAATTTAAGCTGCTATTTCTTGCCCCACTCCCCCGTGGCAGCGGCGTTTACCTGGTGGGCAGGTGAAGCCAGCTGGGCAGGGCTGGCAGGGCGCTGAGATCAGGGCGTCACTGCGGAAGGTCCCTGCAGCACAAACTCTGCAGAATGTCCCAGCCGAGCCCCTCAGGCCAGGCAGGCTGAGGGCCATGTGCCCTCCTTCACAGGGCACGGGGTGGGCACTGCCCAGGGGGCAGTAGTATGGGAACACACACCTGGGAGACAAAACAGGGCAGGGAAAGGGAAGAAAAACCTCTGAGAATGATTTCTGGATTCAGCGATCGGTGAAAACAACGAGCAAAATTAAAAGGGGTTCTCATCTGGGTCCAAGCTGAGCAGAAACCATAAATTGCCCTATTCAGTCACCAAATCCGCCACTGAAGCCATAAAGATTCCTTTGCTTTTGCACAATGCACAAAGGCCGTGGTTTAGGTTGGATCCCAGGCACAATCCCCAATATTCAGCGTTTTTAGGAACTGGAGGCTGGCTGTACCAACCCCCAGGTACTCACAGCTGCTCGGGGCTGTTGTAAGTCCAGGATCCCTCCGGACAGTGGTACCCAGCAGGACACGGGGGAGGCTCTCCTGTCAGAGCACCGCAGTAAAAGCCAGGCCTGCAGGGCTTGGGATTTACTGACCCTGGGGGAGAAACGGGGGAACAGCGTTGATGTGACATTCCCAGAACAGGAGAAGCTGTGTTTGGGAGGCAGAGAGCAAGGGGGCTTTTCCATAAACACTCTGCTTTTCCTACAGCTCCCAAAAGGGCACAGAATTGTTGGGAACCAGTTTATTATTGAAAGGAATGAGGGACTTGTCTTTACAAATAAGCTGTGGGCCTGCTGGTAGATAAAAACTAGCACTAAGAGATAAAAGAAACAATGGGAAGGGTTCCACTGATTAAGGAATGGAAAGAGAGATCTGTCTTTATCAATAAACTGTAGGTCTGCTAATAAATGAAACTGAATATCAAAAGATGAAAGAAACAATGAGGAGAACCATAAAAACCATAGGAATTTAAAAAAAAAGGCAAGGGGGGGTATACATTAGAAGGGAATCTTAGGAATTAGGCGTTCCGGGAAGTCTGTACCTCTCAAGTACCTCAGCCATGGGGAAAGAGAGAGGGAAATGCACATGGGAAATTAGGATAAAAAGGAGGCTGTGTCCACCAAAAATTGGAGAGACCCCAGGGGAATGCCCCATGGCCTCTCCTTTTATTGGAATAAAGTAACGGGACTCCTCTGTCTCCTTTTTAGACATAAACCTCTGGTGTTGGTGGATTAATTTTCCTGACATTATTTAGCATGAAGTGCTGACACGTCAGTGCCCAGCCTCGCAGGACAATATCTCCTCCTCTTCTAAGCCCAGCCCCCTTCTTTGGCAACCAGAGAGGGCCGAGAGGGATCATGTCCTGGGAGAATGGGATGAGAGTCACTGCAGAATCCCTGCTGATCCACCATCTAGGCTCGGGGATGGCTGGAAATGAGGAAAACAAAGGTCGTGTCACCTGCTGGGCACTCATAGCCAGGTTTGCAAGGTATCCCCTGGGTGTTGGGGAGCCCTGTCTGGGCTGGATCCGGGCAGTAGTATCCAGGCGAGCAGGGATCACACTCCTCCAAGGATTTTGCACCAGGCAGGATCCTGGAAGTGCCAGCTGGACAGAGGAACGTGTCCCCTTTGCCAGGGCACCAGTACCCAGGGGGGCAGGGATAATCCTCAAACCTGACCAGGCCTGCGGGGAAGAGAAGGGAGTGAGGAAAGGGGGGCTGGGTGGCCAGGAGGAATTTTGGAAAAAGGCTCTTAGGTTGCTGTGAGTAGGAATTATCTCTCCCTTTCCCTACCCCATCATGGGGAATTTTGTCACCCGGGGGCAGGAAGGGGAAGGAATTTTGTCACCCAGAGGTGGAAAAGAGAAGGAATTTTGTCATCCAGAGGCGGGAAAGGGAGGGAATTTTGTTACCCAGAGGTAGAAAAGGGAAGGAATTTTATTACCCAGAGATGGAAGAGAGAAGGAATTTTGTCATCCAGAGGCGGGAAAGGGAGGAAATTTTGTTACCCAGAGGTAGAAAAGGGAAGGAATTTTGTCACCCAGAGGCAGGAAAGGGCTGGCTTTGCCCTGGCACTCACCTGCTAAGGCACAGTGACACCAGGAGGGCACTCACCTGCTGAGGGACAGTGATACCAGGAGGACACTCACCTGCTGTGGGACAGTGATACCTACAGGACACTCACCTGCTAAGGGACAGTGGTACCCCGGCGGGCAGGGCTGGCACTCCGCCAGGCTCCGGGCTCCCGGGTGCCCACGGAAGGTCTGTGGAGGGCACTCCTGGGGGGCCGGGACACTGCTGTGGTCACTGCCGTTGCTCCCGAAGCAGTAGTGTCCCAAAGGGCAGGGATGGGCCTCGGAGTCCCCTAACAAACATGACGAGAGGCTTTAAGGGGTGTCCCCAATGCCACCGGGACACCTTTGCGTCCTCCTGCCTCCACCATGCCAGCCCCCCTTCTGCCAGGTGGCACACAGGGACATCTGGAGCTTGGCTGTGACCTCAGCTCTCCCACATTTCCAGCGTTTGCTGGAACAGCACACTGGATTAACACTCCAGTGCCTCTTTTCTCTGCAGAACTCGGTGCTGCCGGGGCTGTCCCACAATTCCACATCTGACATCCAAGCCGTCCTCTGGGATGGGGGAAAATGGGGCTGGAATGGTGTAAAATGGGCTGGGATTGGGGAAAATTGGAGAAAAATGGGCTAGGATGGGGGGAAATGTGGAAAAAATGGGGGAAAACAGAGTCGGAATGGGGGAAAATGGAGCTGGGATTTGGAAAAATGCGAGAAAAAGGGGCCAGGATGGGGAAATATGGGAAAAATGGGAGAAAACAGCTGGAATGGGGGAAAATGAGGCTGGGATTGGGAATAATGGGAGAAAAAGGGGCTGGGATGGGGAAATGTGGGAAAAATGGGAGAAAACAGCTGGAATGGGGGGAAATGGGGCTGGGATTTGGCAACTGGGAGAAAAAGGGGCTGGGATGGGGGAAATGTGGGAGAAATGGATCAGAATGGGGGAAAATATGGGAAAAAAGGGCTGGAATGGGGGAAAAATTGAGAAAATGGGGCTGGAATGGTGGGAAATGGGATGACATCCAGAAAAATGAGATACAAAGGAGCTGGGAGAGGTGAAAAACTGGAAAAGTGGGGAAAAATGGGGCTGGGACTGGGAAATCAGGGATGCACAAAACTCAAAACTCTCCCAAAAAGCAGCTGCCATCCCTTCCCCTCAGTGTTTACCCCCCGACCTGCTTTGCACCAGCGGCCCGGTGGGCAGGGCAGGCAATCCTCCCTCTTCCCAGCCCCTGGGAGAGCTCTGAGAGTGTTGGCAGGACACGGTGTGGGCACCTCAGACCCCTCCAGGCAGTAAAAACCTACAGAAAGGGGCGGGAAAGAGACAAAAGGAAAACATGCAAACCCTCCAGCGGCAAAACCGACTGAGCCAGAGTCGGCTGTTGCTGTGGAATGAACTTTGGCACAGCTGCTGGGAAGCCAGGAGCCTTCCAACTCTCCTGGACTGGCACCTTAAATTCCAGGTGGCCCTTTTGGTCTGGCACACTTTGGTTCAGAAGACGCAAAGACGAGGGAACCAATGAGCAGTGATAATTTTAATTAGATATAACGCGGTGTATTATGCAAGGTAAGGTGTTCTCCACTTGATTAGCAGCAAGGCAATATTCTGTACTGGAAATATAACTGGGATCCTCACCTACCTGCGGGACACAGCCCAGCGCACACCTGGCCCCAGCGGCACCCGGCCGGGAAGCGCCAGGAGAAGGGGAGGCCGTGGGGAGCAGCCTGAGAGCTCCCAGCCAGGCAGAAATATCCAGCAGCACATTTCCCTTCCAGCCTTCCGTGCCTGGAGTGCAGAGGAAAACAGTAATTTGTGTGCTCTGAGCTGCTGGCCCTGGTTTGGTGCAGAAACAGAGCAAGTGTTGACACAGTGAATACTGCAAAGCTTGCAATTAAAAAATAACTTCTGATATGAGAGAGAAAATAGACACCTTTTTCCACTTATGAAAACATGTAGATGACTAAAGTGAGCCAGTTCAAATTCCATGAACACGGCAAATTGCTTTAGATGGAGTTGTGGGTGACTTTCCACCGGGCTGGACTTTCCACATTACTCCCATAATTTTGTAAAGTCCACCCACTCCCTCTTTCAGGTGGTTCTTTGCACCACAACAACGATGCCAGACTGCTTTTGCCTCCCCAAATGCACAGATCCAATGCCTCTGTACCCAACTCTGGCTCCAAGCTTACATTTCTTTTCACTGAGTGAGAGAAGTGCAGGAGGGAAGCCGGGCAGAGCTTTCCCTGCACGAAACAAAGACGCCAAGGTGCTCCAGAGAAAGGGAAGTGATGCCAGGCTGAACTGAATCCCAACCTGCAGTAGTGGCCAGGGAGGCAAGGCAGGCATTCCCTCTCATTCCAGAGGCCAGTCACGTTTTCAGGAGTGAAGGTGCCTTCGGGGCAGGTGAGAGGAACTCGTGTCCCTGAAAGGGAGACCACAGAGACAACAATAAACCTCAGCAAGGGTGCCGCGGTCTGACAAGGCTCCAGAGCTGTAACGAGTGACTCTCAGGTGGCCACCGTGCCACACCGGCTCATTGCCACCTGCTCGTCACCTGGCCTGAGGGAGACACCCAGGGCTGTACATCTCTGGGGTCACGGGCAGGCACACGACACCTGAGCCCTCGGCAAGTGCCAGCGTACCTGTGGGACAGTAGGAGTGAGGTGGGCAGCGCCTGGGGTCCCCTGCCACCAGCTCCTGGCAGTAGAATCCTCTCTGGCACGGGATGCAGGAGGCCGAGCCCGTGGCTGGCTGGTACTGCCCGGCGGGGCACGGCCTCGGGAGGGCTGTCCCCGACCCGCAGAAGTGACCCTGGCGAGCACAGAGAAGGGACAGGGTGTCGTGGAGACGGCGCCAAACTCAGGGGCTGTATAAATCCCAGGATCACCCAAACCTCCGAGTGGGCGTGAGCAGGGTTCCCATCAGCTGTGGGGACCCTTTGGTGCTGTGGGACACGAGCAGCCCTGCCCGGAGCTGAGAGCTGTCCGTCCCACCCCCAGCAGTACCTTGGGGCACAGGAACGCCGTGGGGCTGATGGAGCTGAAGTTTGCTGGGCAGAAAAACCCCTCAGAGCAAGGTCCTGTCGGGGAGCTCAGCCCAGCGCTGGCACAGAACGCCCCGGGGTAGCAGGGCACACAGCTGTCCTGGGAGCCAGCTCCTGAGGGGCAAACGAACACCAGGGGGGTGGGACAGCACCCAGTGCGCTCCCAGCACCAGCAGCACTTGTTTCAACTGGTCAAGCGTGGCCACCATCACTGGTAACGTGGGGCCATGACTTTAGGGGCAGTTGGTCAACGCTGAAGTCCCCAAAGGACGAACCCGTGGGAGAAGTCACACTCACCAGTGGCGTTGTTGAGGGTCCCAGCTGGGCAGGCCACTGGGAAAGGAGTTCCCTCTGGGCAGTAGTGCCCCAGAGGGCAGGGCCCGCTGCGAGGGAACCCGGGTGGCCCACGTGGGGTGGCATCGGTGGCTCCTCCTGCACAGAAGTACCCGGCCGAGCACAGACCTGAGCAGCACAGAGGGAGGAAACCACCACCCACAGCGTGGTCAAACCCTCACAAAACGCAGATGACTCAGGAGAGAAGCCAGAGCCCATCCTTGTCCTGGATTATCACTGCTGATAGCCTGGGCTGGTCGCCTTTGCTTTGCCTTTCCTTCTCCCATTAACCCTTGGCCTCCAGCTCTTTCTTTACTTGCACTGACCTCACGGGGCGTTTGCTCACCTTATCTCCTCCCTAATTGCTTCCCTACGTTTTGTTTCCCGGAGGAAGAGTTCTGCCTCTCTTCTTTCCAGGTATCCAGCCCTGGAGTTTTGGTCCAGGGACAATTACTCTGTGTGTAAATGGGAGGGGAAGGACTTTGGAGGACAGAAAGAGCAGCGATAAAACTGTTAAAGGAAGAGAAAGCACGGAAAGGAGAGAGGAGGAAAAGCAATGCAGTAAGAGAAATAAGAAATTCCCCATAAGAAATTTGCATAAGAAATTCTGAGTGAGAAGAATGAAACAGAGAAAAAGAAGAGGCTGATAAGCACAGACACAGGAGGCTGATAAGCACGTGCCTTTACCCCGTTCATGGAGATGTTTCCCATTCCCCCACACCCTCCAGCCCCAGTGTCCAGCCCCTGTGCTGGGGAGGTCTGTTCTTACCCAAACTCACCATCAGGCTCCCAGTTGGCCTCTCCCCTGCAGTACCTCCCCACGGGGCACTGCCTGCAGGCCGTGGGCGCCGGTGCCCCCTCCAAGGAGCTCAGTGTCCCCTCGGGGCAGGGCAGAGGGACAGCAGTGCGGCCAGGACAGTAGTACCCTGCGCGTGGACAGGGCCAGGGGACTGCTCAGAGCCAGGGGAGAAGGGGGATGCTGAGCTGGCTCCAAGCAGCAGCAAATCCCCCATTCCCTGACTGGAGAGAGGGATCCCCCACTCCTCCCCGCACCCGGGTTTGGGGTGTGCAGCACACCTGTGCTCACCTCGGGGGCAGGTGAGGGGCTGCACGGTGCCAGCACTGCCGCAGGACGTGCCAGCCGGGCAGGGCAGGCAGGCGCTGGCCCCGGGCGCGGGGCTGAAGGTGCCAGGCTCGCAGGGCAGCTCCAGCCCCGAGCCCGCGGGGCAGTAGGAGCCGCTGGGACATCTGTATCCATGGATCCCATCCGAGGGGCAGGGAGCAGAGTTTCCTTCCAGGCAGACATAGCTGGAGACAGAGAGAGCTCAGAGCTGGAACACGGAGCTCGCAGCCCCGCTCCCAGGGCACGTGAAACCCATCCCTGGGAAACGCAGCTTGGTCCGGTTGTGCTGGCAACTTCCCCTCACTTCACGCCCTGAACATCCTGGGAAAAGGCTTTTGTACACCAGGCTGCCTGGAAAGTGTTCTCATTCTGGAAGGAAAAGCCTTTGAACACTAAAATATTTTTACTTCAAAACTCAGGGCCCAGGTGTTCTGCCCCTGGTGCCTTTGCTGAGCCTCTTTTTATGCCCAGTGCTCTCTTCCCTCCAGCACTGCCCTCCCAGCCCCTCACAACGAGCACAGATGAAGAAATACAGAAACCACGATGGTTCTAAGAGCTGAGCAACACGGAAGTGAGAGCTGTGATCCCATCACAGACAAGGGTTCAAACCATGGAGTTCCTGGATTAAAAAAAACCTTCCCATTCCTGAAGGGAAATGACTGAGTGTGAAAGGAGCAGCACTGAATGAAAACCAGAAAAGCATAATTTTTTTTTTTTTTGCCAATTCCAACTGAGCAGCAGGTTCTGAGGAGTGATGGATGCTGTGTGATAAAGATGCTGAAAAGCAACAAACTGCTCCCTGTTGAGGGACAACAGCTTCACGGATTTTGGAAGTCGAGGGTCATTTATAATTTATCATTTACATTGCATTACCATCCAGCTCAGAAAATCATTACTGCTACAGCCAGGCTGTAATAACTTTTAGGGTTAAAGGAAATTTTGGGAATGCTTAATATTCAGCTAGGACATGCCAAATCCCTCGTATTGCCAAGAATAATTATTTTCAGTCCTTCTCAATGTAGCCCTCATCGTATTCCCAGCTTAGCTTCAACTTCTAAACAAATTTCAGTGTGATTTTCTCTGCTCCATTCAAGAGCCAGCTGCTCTCAGATATCTCATGAAATCTCATTACACTGCACTGAAATAACTTCTAAGTCTCTCTTACACTTATAAAATAAATCAGATTTCTGTAGCCTCTTGCTCTGAGGCCCATGAGATGGACAGACACTGCTCAGGCCACGTCACACGGGCTGGGAATGGTGCCCTGTCCCTGGTTCTTGCACCACCTTGTGGGAGAAGAGGATTCAGAAGGGAGAAAAAAGGTTAAATTCCCAGCAAGTGTGATTACGAGGCTAAATAAGGGATTTGCAACAGCAATTCATTTATAATAATAATTTCTTTTTCCAGTGAAAACAGAGAAAAAAGATGTATAAGAATGTCAGGCAAACATGAAGGGAACAGGAATGTCTCTGAAACATCTACAAGGAAATGCCACATCCCACCCAAAGGGCCGAAAACAAGCCCAGGACCGGGAAATTTGGATGTCCCTTGATTACAGCACACAGCAAGGCTGTGTTTTGTCACTGAGCAGTGACGGTGCCGCTCACCCTGGCTCACACAGCGACGTCTGGGCCAGCTCAGCCAGCCCTGGGCCACTGCAGACCCTCCCAGCCGGGCAGGGCTGGCACTGCTCCTCTGCCCCCAGGCCCACGGCGCTGGACAGGGATCCCGGGGGGCACGGCACGGGGTGCCCGGTGCCACGGGGGCAGAAGTGGC
Organism: Callaeas wilsoni; assembly: GCA_013398955.1. Taxonomy (NCBI): domain Eukaryota; kingdom Metazoa; phylum Chordata; class Aves; order Passeriformes; family Callaeidae; genus Callaeas; species Callaeas wilsoni. The sequence continues at coordinate 30,411 of VWPU01010451.1, forward strand.
CCACGGGGCAGATGTCATTGCCAGGCAGGGCAGGGCTGGAGGATTCCACCTGGATGAGGAAAACAGAGGGGAAAGTGTTATCAGGAGGAGATTGGGCACAGTGTGCACAGAGAGAGGTTCTGGACAGGGCACGCTGGGGCTGAGTCCCACAGATTTGCTGCCTCTGAAACTCGGTAAAAACCATTGGCATGAAAAGGGGCCTGGCTTCTCAAGGGTGGCTGTCCTGTCCCTCATGCCATATTTTAGAGGAAATGTTAGATCCCACGCTCCAATGCAACGTGGAAATGAAGGCCTGGCCAGAATTTATCCACGGGCAGCCAGGTATTCCAGCAGACATCAGGAGCAGCATGTCCCTGCAGCTCGGGGAGCAGAAATGCTTGGAAAACATCCCACCAGCAGGCAGGAGATGGTGACAGGCCAGTCCTGGTCCCCAGGGCCCCAGATGACCGTGCTGTCGCTGCCTGGCACTCACCCTGTGCTTGAAGGGGGCTGGGCTGACGGCTCCCTTGGCACAGTGATAACCTGGATAACAAAATCCAGACGGCTGAGATAGACCTGGAGCTGAGCAATACATCCCTAAAAGGAGCAGAGAACCACGTCAGGGGGAGCAGCTGCACAGAGCAGCAGTGGGAGGGCCGATAATGTGAGAGGAGAAATCGTTTGCTCCTTTCCTGTGCCCAGTCCCTTCTCACCTGCCGGGCAGGGCTCGCAGTCAGACTCACTGGTGGCACCAGCTCTGGGGCCAAAGGTGCCCTTGGGACACGGGTGCTCCGTGCTGAAGTTGGTCCCTGGCAGACAGAAGTGCCCAGCAGGGCACAGCTCAGGAGTTCGTGCTCCAGGACCTGGGATACAGGAGAGAGGAGGGACTGTGACAGGAGACAGGCACTGCCATGCTCTGCCAGCAGAACCAGCCAGACACGGGGCATAGGGAAAGCCATGGGGCAGGAGGATCCCTGTGGGTAGCAGTGGGGTCTGGCAGGGGATGAGCAGCAGAAGCCTGCAGAACGTGGCCCTTCAGAACGGCTTTTGCCCAGATCAGAGGCAATGGAAACCCAAAATAACGATCTCCTTCCTCGTGCACCTCTACCAAACATCAGAAATCAGCCTCAGGCAGAGAACATCTCATCACACAGGTGAGTCAGTCCTGAATTAAATGCCTGGGGAAAACAAAGGCTTCCCATTAAAAAGCTGGGCTGGGATTCTGAGGCTCTCAGTTGTGGTTCCAGCTCTGCTAAGTCATCCTTGCTCAGCCAAGCAATTCCTTCCCTGTTGCTTCAGCTGCTCACCTGAGAAAGGAGGTGAGCCTCTTTTTCCCTGGAAGGTGACAGGTGAATTTGTAGCTGTCAGAGTGACCACAAAGATCTCGGTGCTGGGGGGAGCAGATAAACATCTTGTGCAGGCAGATGGTGAGGAGCTCTGAGGAGGAGCAGCTCTGGCTCACGGCCAGACCAAGAGCTCCCTGCCAGGAGTATTTGTTTCCCTGCGAGGCCAGAGCCATGTCAGACATGCACAGGAGGTGCAGAGAAGGTTTAACAGCAAACAAGGAGCTCTGGGTGACCTGAGGCTGCTCCCGAGAGCCCAACAGGAGTTCTGGAATTAAAATGACTTGGAGTATTTATGCTTAGTGCTAGAAACCACCACTGGCTGAAAATGCTGTGGGGCACTCGGTTTGTTCTCGCTGGACCCAGGGGTGTCAGAAATGAAGCTTGGTGGGTGATTGTCTTTCCTCACTGTAACCCCAGCACATCCTCACCGCTGCAGGAGTGCCCGGCGGGGCAGAGCTGACAGTCTGCTGCCTGCCCTTTCCCACTGGCAGGGCTGAAGCTTCCAGGGCTGCAGGGGATTGGGAATTCAGAGCCTTCAGGGCAGTAGAAGCCAGCGGGGCAGTGCCTGTGGTCTGGCTGTGTGGAGCCAGGATCACAGAAATACCCAGCCTGACATGGTCCTGCAAGAGAGAAGAGCTTCAGCGTTAGGTCTGGAACCAGACAACATAAAAATATCCAAATTGGGAGAGAAAAAGGACATTGGATGCGTGCAATACACACCAGAAACAGCAGCCAGGCCTTCTCCTTGGCAGAATTTCCCAGCAGGACAGGGCAGGCAGGAATTACGGAAACCCATCCCGGACTGGGGCAGGAAGGTGCCGCTGGGGCAGGGCTGTGGCTCGGAGCTGCCTGGAGGGCAGAAATGCCCTGCTGGGCACAGACCCCCTGTCCCATCACCCACGGGGTCGGGCACACGGGCCTGGGAAGTGCAGAAATGCCCAGGCCAGCACGGACCGCTTGGGGCTGAGAGTCCTAAAGGCAACGAGCATCAATCAGATGAGCCGGAGGCATCCCATAAATCACAGGTTTGGCACCAAACCAGCCGGACGAGCCTGGTCACCACCAGGATCCCAGAGCCTCCTGGCCAGCCAGGAGCTCTGTTAGTTAAACCTCGATCTGTGCTCTCAATATTTACTCACACAACTGATGAGCAGAGAGATAAAAGCCCAAATAGTTTCCTAAACCACTCTTTCAGGAGGCTGATCATTTTAAGTCTTTCCACTGAGAGACAAACCCAGATGAGTCCTAGACCCCAAGCTGCTGGACTTCTGCTTTCACAAACCTTTACCAGAACAAAACCACCTTGGTCTGCCTTTAATTTAACTTTCAAAAATGTTTTGCAAAAAACCTTTAAAATGTCCTCGAGGGGTCCCGGAAACGGCCGCAAATGCTCCGTGACATTTGGATGAGCTGCCCAGAACACTTCATTCACTCCCAGACCCAAAGGATTTTGTTTAATCCACACGCAATTCCCACCTGCCCCGGCACAGAATGTGCCTCCAGGACACGGCCTGCAGTCCCCGGGGTTTGCCAGGCCGGGCTGGGTGCTGTAGGTGCCCTCTGGACACGGGAACTGGTTGGGAGCCCTTGTTCCTGGCAGGCAGTAGTGTCCTGCTGGGCATTCCAGGGCTTTGGCCACGCCGTGGATGTTCTCTTGGGCATCACCCGGGCGGTCTTGTGGGGCACAGAACCTGCCAGAAAATCCCAGTGCTTGTGCTCCCCCTCTCTGTTCTGCCAGAGGTAAGAAACTTTGTGCACAGCAGCGACTACACGATGAAAGGGAAGGAAATTCCTTGGAAAAACCAATGGAGAGAGCTCAGGTGTGACCTGCCGGGATCACCCTGCCCATCCCAGCTGGCAGAAGTGCCAGGATGGTTCCCTGTGGTACAAGAACTTTTGTGGTACAGAAAACGACACAATGAAGGGAAAGGTGATGTGAAACAGAAACCAGTCTTGTATATCAAAGTGTGTCCTGTCTGTCAAACACAGAGCAGCCTGAGGCAGAGGGAACACTCCTGAGAATTCCCGGGAAAGCATCGAGAGGAAGGAGCAAACCCACGTCACTCACATTCCTGCTGGGCACGTTCCACACTGGCCTTTCCCAGGCTGCTCCTGGTACTCTCCAGGGGGACAGGGCACGGGCTCTGGGCTGCCAGGGGGGCAGTAGTGACCCGGGGGACACAAATAATCTGGGAGCAAAAAAAAGAAATACCCCTGTGTGGGCTTCCAAGCAGGGGTTCAGAGATGCAGCGAGGTAGGAGTTCAGAGCAAGGAATAAATTATTTATTAAATTTACAATACCATTTATATATTCTAGTTCCATAAAGCAATTGAACAGTGCTCACACTTCTCCTAGGGTGATTGGTCAAAGTCTCAGACACTCACTTAGAAATGTTTTTTCCTAATAGAATGTACACAAGGTCAGAAGATACCAGATATGAATGCTATTTACAAAAACCCTATCTATTGTTTCCATAGCTTACACAGCAAAGGAAAAGTTCTCACAGAATGAATGCAAGAAGAGAACATTTCCCTGCTAACAGCATTTCAGCATCCACACTCCTGTGGTGAAAATATTTTTATTTTTTTAACTTTTTCTTTACTTGATAAGATCTCCTATTTTTCCTACTTCCTACTACTACCCAATAATTTACCCTATGTTACTTGGAATAATTTTTGGGGAACGTTTCTAACCTCAACCGTCATTTCTAAACAATAACTAAAGTCAGATTTTAAACCGATCTTGCTGCTGAAAGTCCTGTAGGTAAAGAATGATCCCAAAGAATTCCTACCTGAGTGCTGGTCTGACACAGAGCCTGCAGGGCAGAACCATCCTTCCTTGCACAAACCCTCCGGGGAGCCCTGGCCGTGCTGGGAGCAGAACCAGCCCGGGGAGCAGGGCTGGCACTCCTGTGCTGAGCGGCCACCAGGATGAGGCAGGAAGGAGCCTGATGAGAAAAGCCACCAAAATGACGTTATTGCATCCTCACATACCCTACCGGAAGTGGCTGTGAGGGAATTATCAGGATCCCAAAGCAGCAGCTCATGCAGGAACTGTCTGGCTGCACTTGTCCCAGAAGATGCAAAAGGATGCTGGTTTAGCAAGGAGTTCCCAAAATCCCAGCACTCCCTGGGATGAGAGCATCCCACCAGAGGGTCCTGGGAGAGGCTGCTGCTGACTGCTGAGGTGAATTCCTGTTTATTTCTGGACCGAGCAGTGTGATCCCTTGCTAATAATGCAACTATAGATTTAATCCAGGAAAGAAACAAATGTTCGAGAGCCTCTTACTGAATTTAACCCTTTGTCTCGTTAGTGATACTGTTAATGATCTCTCCCGGTGCAGGGACTGTCACCTGTGCTGGCTGTGTGACCTGTCCTTCAGGAGGGCTCAGCAGGACCTTCCCTCCCACCAGCAGCTCCAGGGGCAGCTCTGCAATTCCTGTCTGATTTAGGGCTGTGTCTTGGGGTGATTCTATGACCATACTGTATTCCCCATCGCCTGCTGGATCTCTGGTGAACCTTTAAAGTGCAAAGGGGAGAGAGAAGCCGAGAGAACTCTTCAAAGCGGCCAGCTTGGCCTTGTAACTAGAATGTTTGCATTCTTTTCTCTCCCGATTCTGACAACATTTGTTGGTTAGAGGACTTTTGCTCTCTAGTCTCTTCGGCTTTCAGCAGAGAAGGGACTGTGATCTGCCTCAGCGGCCTCTGGTCCTTTTTGTCTTGCTTTTCATCCCAGACCAGCTCCCATCTCCGGCCCTGCTCGGCGGGACCCTCCAAGGGGGATCGTCGGACCCTGCCTGGCCCGGCCCCGCTCAGGACTGCAGGTTTTACCTACAGAAAGAACTCTAAAATCCATAGTCCCCTTTTAGAGGGCAGAGCTGGGGGTTTCAATATTTCTTTTCTTTGCCCTGTGACAGCGGGGGACTCTGTTTGTTAAATAAATGGTTTTTTTCACTTTCAGTCAAGAAATTATTTTCCTGAACCCGTGGGAGAGGGGCTGCTGAGCCTCCTTGCCTGGCAGGCAGGAGAGAGAGAGAGAGACACACACCCCTCTCGGGTTGTTTCCTCCTGGATTTGTGTCCAAACCAGCACAGGCTGATGTTCCAAAACAGCAGCACTGGATTAGCGGCTGAATTTCCGTGCCGAGAGAAGCTTTTCCTTGGGAATACAGCAAAGCTTCAGCACAGCCTGAGGAGGGGCTGCAGAGCAGTGGGACAGCCTCAGCTGGGCCCTGGGAAGGGAAATGCCAGCAGGGAGCAGCTGCCACCAAACCTACCTGGGGGACACGGAGATGGGGAATAACTCCCTGCAGGGCAGAAGTGGCCTTGGGGACAGACGTTTCCCACTGCTCCATCCCTGGGGTTTGGGATTGTGGAGCCTCCTGTGCAGTAGAACCCGGCCTCGCAGGGCCCCGACGGAGCTGCCAGCTCTGGGCCGGCACAGAACCAACCTGGAGCACGGGGCAGAAGCAGGAGCAGCTTTTGGAGACAGCAGGAGCAGTCCCAGCACGGGGCTGGGGCTGCCAGTGGGTCTCGGCAGAAGGGGAAGCAGGACACAGGCACCAAAAATCTAACCCAGAAAATTTGTGCTGGAAGAAAGACTCAGCTCCTACCTGGAGGGCAGGGAAGAGGAAGGGGTGACCCAGCAGGACAAAAGGTTCCTGCTTGGCACAACCCAACAGATCCTGGAGCTGGAGCTGCCTTTCCTACAAATGGGAAAGACATCGAGTGAGTTGAAACATGAAAATTGCAAACACTGTTTTATTGAAATAGCTCAAGAAGAACAGAGCTAGAGCACTGAATTATGGGAAAAAAAGGGAAATGAAGCCATCCTGAACCTGGCCGGTGACCCTAATATCCCCCTAATATCCTTTAGGGGACCCCAATATCCCCCTCAATAGCCACCACCATCACACTTTACTGTTCCTCTCCCTACCAGAGAAATTCCCAGGAAACGCTGGTTTGCTTGATGTGGATCCGGGTGGACAAAACCACCCAGGCGTGCAGAGTCCATCTGGCCTCGCCAGGCCTGGCCTGGAACAGACCCTTCCAGGAGGACACAGCTGGCACTTGGAAGCATCCCAGAGATTCAGGGCTTCGCTGTAGGTTCCAGGGGGACAAGGATGCTGCGTGGCAAATTCAGTGTTCCTGGGGCAGTAGTGACCTGGAAAGAGCAGTTGGTTTCATAAGGGTTGGGACAGGCTGGGAACAGCCTAGCAGGGATTCCCAGCCTGCACATGAGGCACTCCCTTCATCTCCCTGTGGGAAGGACTGATCCCAAGCCACAGGTGTTGGGGAAGATGAAACAGGAAAGCCTTATAACGGTGATTGCCTGGCAAAAGATGCTGAGTATAGGGAAACTGTAAGTGAGATTGAACTGAAAGCAAGCTTTGGGATACCAAGCCTTAGTTACTGAACACCTGGAAAACAATGGGATGGCCGGCTGAAGGTAATCCCCTCTCTGTTGAACAATCCCCTCTGCCTGCAGACAGGTCCCAGGGTCAGAGCAGACCCTGCTAGCTTGGCAGCAGGGGTCCAGAGAGGAGTTTCGCGAGGTTCAAATGTAACGCAGCATGGTAATGGAACAATTCTTATAGGCTGTATGGAAATGCTCTAGGATTTGTATCTTGTACTAGATTGGTTAATGGAAATTAGAATATTCAACACAGAAGAAGATTTATTGTATTGTAAATGAGAACCTCGCTCTTCTTCCTCTTCCTCTTCTACTGCCTCTTCCTCTTCTTCTACTTCCTCTTCTTCTTCTTCTTCCACTTCTTCCTCTTCCACTTCCTTTTCTTCTTCCTCTTCCTCCACTTCTTGCTCTTACCTTTGCTTCTCTTGCTCTCTCCCTTTCCTGCCCTGCCTCGAGCTGCAGCTGGCAGCTCCAAGCAGGGCCCTACACCCACGCCCTTCGTAATAAACTCCATGCTCTGAGACCCAGCCTCAGAGATCTCTCATCTGTAGCTGTCCCGACCATCCTAAAACCAACCAAGAAGCTCCTACAGCAGCGATGGGCCCACCCTGCAGTTTCTCACTGCTCTGACAGATACACCCCATCGTGTGTGTGCAACGCAGCTGCTCAGGGCTGAGGGGCAGCGAGGTGCCCCGGTGGCTGCAGTCACACCCACCTTGAGGACAGTCTGTGTAGCTGGCGGAGGCAGAGGTGCAGTAAAAGCCCTCTGGGCACTCCAGGCACCGCGTCCCGCTCCAGGAGGGGCTGTAGGTCCCTGCAGGGCACGGCTGGGCTCTGCTGCTCCCCACCTCACAGAAGTGGCCCGGGGGGCAGGGACCCCCGCGGGAGGTTGGCTGGGAAGGAAAACACCACAGTTACAGCCTGAAAACTCCTCATGCAGAAAGATCTGAGTCGGATTCTGACGGTGAAGAGAACCAGCCATCCACCACGAAATCCTGCTCTCAGCCCTCGGTCCTGAAGGCCGCACAAAGCCAGTGCTGTGTCTCGTCATCACCTTCACCAATTCCTGCTGAATTTTGCCCTTGAGGAGGGCCGGCAGATGCAGCATTCTAATCAAACTCGTGAACTACTAACCTCTGGAATTTTAATCTGATGTGGCATTCCACGCTGCTCTGCAGCATCAACATGCAAAGACAGAGCTACTTTTGCTTAGATTTTAAATGCAAAGCTCAAGGAAAGCCAGATGTGTTTTATTATCTCTGCTCCCCTTTCACTATCAATCAACCAGATGCACCTGACGAAGGAGGCAATGTTGAAAGGGAGAGTTTAATCCAGGGCAGGAGAACTCAGGTGACCTTATGGCCCTCGGTTTCACAGATATTTTATATGTTTTACACTATTTCCACCACACCACAGCTTACCCTGGGAGGTCTGGGAGAAAGGCTTCCTCCACTGCAGTAGAACCCAGCCTCACACAATCCAGAGGGAGACACAAGTCCAGTTCCATTGCAGAAATAGCCTGAAATTAAATTAAGGGGCACCACGAAAGGACAGGAATGACGTTGGTCACTCCAGACAGACCACAGCAAATTTGAGATGACGAAATATTCGTCCTGTTTGATTCACCTGCAGTTGTTCTGAGAAGAGCTTCAGAGAACAAAGAGCACTTGTGTCACCTTTGAATGTGAGAACATCCAGGGAACGGGTGGAAAGGGAACCTCTTCATCTACACTTCATTGTGAGCATCCTCTGAGGTGGAGAAGTGGCAGACTTATTCTATTCTCTGCCCAACACCTCTCTTCAGGAAAGCTCTACTTAACACCTTGTCTTGGGGTGATTCTATGACAATTCTGTATTCCCCATCGCCTGCGTGATTTCTAGTGAACCTTTAAATTGTAAAGGGGGGAGCGAGAAGCCGAGAGAACTCTTCAAAGCGGCCAGCTTGACCTGGTAACTAGAATGTTTTGCATTCTTTTCTCTCCCGATTCTGACAACATTTGTTGGTTAGAGGACTTTTGCTCTCTAGTCTCTTCGGCTCTCAGCAGAGAAGGGACTGTGATCTGTCTCAGCGGCTTCTGTTCCTTTTTGGGCTGTTTTTGGCTCGCTTTTCATCCCAGCCCAGCTCCCATCTCCGGCCCTGCTCGGCGGGACCCTCCAAGGGGGATCGTCGGACCCTGCCTGGCCCGGTCCAGCTCAGGACTGCAGGTTTTACCTACAGAAAGAACTCTAAAATCCATACTCCTCTTTTAGGGGACAGGGGAGGGGGTTTCAATATCCTTTTTTCCCCGTGACAGCGGGGGACTCTGTTTGTTAAATAAATAGGTTTTTCACTTTCACTCGAGAAATTATTTTCCCAAACCCATGGGGGAGGTGCTGCCGGGGCCTGCTTGCCTGGCAGGCAGGAGAGAGAGAGAGAGATGTCCCTTTTGGGTTGTTTCCTCCTGGATTTGTGTCCAAACCGGCACACACCTCTCTTCAGGAAAGCAGATTGCCTGCTCCAGAAGCACAGGAGCCCTAGAAATGGCTGGAATCTCACTAATCCGGATTTTGCAGTGTTTTACCTGCGTCACACGGGAGGCAGTCCTGGATCCCAGTGTTCCCAGCTGAGCTGCTGTACTGGCCAGCAGGGCAGGGCAGTGGCGAGGCAGAGCCCAGAGGGCAGTAGGCTCCCTGGGGGCACGTGTTCCCCACCAGAGCATCCCTGGGGGCTGGGCTGGCAGATCCTCCGGTGCAGTAGAACCCGGCCAGGCAGGGTCCTGTAACCTGGGACTGCCCGGGGAGTGCACAGAAGTGCCCTGAGAGAGCAAAACGAGGCCATCAGCACAGGCAGAAACACCCAGAGAGACATTTCAGACAGCAAAACGCCCTCTGAACCTCGAGGACACTCAGTACCCACTGTCACCACGCTGAGAGAGGCTCCTCTGCCTCACCTGGCTCACAGGGGGTGCAGTGGGACCTCAGGCTGCTGCCAGGCTGGGGGTTGTAAGTCCCTTTAGGACATGGGAACTGCACTGCAGACGCAGTGCCTGCAGGGCAGTAGTGGCCAGGGGGACATTCATTCTCCAAGAGGGAAGAGGAGTTCTTGGGGCAGAAGAACCTGGGCCAAAGAGAGGAGAAAAAAAAGAGGGTTTTGGCTCCTGTGCTGGATTGACCAGAAAAGAGACCTAATTGTGCATATCACTGCACTCTGAGTTGAGTCCTCAAATGCCAAATTGATGGCATAATTGCAAAAGCCACAGAGACATAATTTTCTTAACTTGAATCACAACACATCCAGGCTGTGATTCATCAACTTGTAAAAGTTAATCAAGTTCAAATCCAGGCAGTAATTGGAGATAAATCCCCCAAGGAAAAGCCAGGCTCGGCATCAGGTGATTTTTGAGATCCTCTTCCCCTTCAGCAGGCTGGTGCCAGCCTGTTGCCAAGGGAACCAGCTTTTGCTCCAGACATGGAATAAATAGGTTTATGGTGCCAATGGTTTCTGTGCTCTGAACAGCCTGAATTCTCTTCCAGTGGGGCTGCATGTGGGGCTGGGGCTTTTCCTGGTCCCATAATCGCTGTGTGGTGTTGTGAAACAGCTCAGCAGCTGCTCTGCTGCCTCACAGCACTTCCTCAAGTGCTTTCCAGTGGTAAAATAATTCATTTCCCCCCCACACTGCTCCGTGATGCCTGGACAAACAATTATTTCCAGCAGTCCCTAAGCTCACTGTGTCTCACCCTTCAGGACAGGGCAGGCAGCTGCTTTGGCTCTGTGAAGGGTTATAGGATCCTGCTGGACAAGCTACTGGAAGAGCTGTGCCCTGGGGACAGAAATACCCTGGAAAAGGAAGAGCAGATCAGAATCAGCAGAGTCTGGGGAGTCAAAGACAAGCCAGACACTTCTGTGTGACTTCCACTCACCCTGGGGGCACGGCAGCGGCTCCTCTCCAGAGACACAGTAGTGACCCTCTGGGCAAGCCTGGCACTGCTCCCCATGGGAATGGGGCCCGTGGGAGCCAGGGGGACACGGGGCTGGGCTCCTGGAGCCCCGGGGACAGAAGTGACCGACTGGACACGGAGCTCCCGAGAGGCCGTCGGTGGGTGCCGGGCTCCGGGCGCCGCTGGCACAGTAGAACCTGCAGCCAGGACACACCTCTGGGTCTCAAACAGGTAAAAAAACCCCTTGGAGACCATCCCTGCTCCCAGCAGGGCACGGAAATGGGGTCGTTCTGCTACTCACCCAGGGCTGCACGGCCCCGAGGGTGCCCTCTGCCCGGAGCCGTTGCAGAAATGTCCCCCAGGACAGGGCTGGCATTCCTGCACCCTCCTCCTGCCCTCCCGGCCTGACCACGTGCCAGGAGGGCACTGCAGTGGCACTGGGGCACCTGGCAAGGCCACAGCAGGGTGAGGAAACGGCCCCCAGGATTTCTAAGAATGAAGGAAAGTGCTGCTCCAGAGCTCCCCTACCTTCAGGGCAGTAGTGACCCGCGGGGCAGGGCAGCCCTGACTCCCCGTCCTGGGGGTTTCTCACTCGGGCACCACTTTTACACCAAAACCCCTCAGCACAATCTCCTAGAAAAACAGAATAATGGGAAAATAAAAACCACAGAAATACCGATTTCAGATACAGCCATTTTCCGTCTAGGAATCCCTGGTGGAAGGGCCAGCAGAGGAGCTGCTGTGCCTGCCAGGAGGGCAGGACTGGGGGCAGACACCATGGTGACAGAGACAGAGGAGCCCTTCCCTGCCTGGGCACCGCCTCCACATCCCAATAAATACCCCACATTCCAATAAATACCCCACAGCCCAATAAACACCCCACGTCCCAATAAACACCCCACGTCCCAATAAACACCCCACGTCCCAATAAACACCCCAGCACGCGTTTCCCTTCAGAATCATATTCAACACATCCTTAAGTGGAGACTGAAATAGTAAGAATGCTATCAAAGCCCCTTTGCTGAATTAGGGCCTTCCAGGACAAGGAGCAATGAAAAATCATCAGATGTGGGGAAAAAATGGATCTTGGAAAAAAAATGGAAAGATGTCATTGCTGGGTATTTCACCCTCTGTCATTGCTGGGTGTTTCACTCTCTGTTTCTCTGCTAAACCCAATCACGTGCACAGCAATTACACTGAAGGATTAGTTCTTTGGGAACCAGGCTAAAAACCCAAACTATTTCTAAATAAAGTGGCACACAGGTTTGACACTGGGAAAACTCCACACTGGATTTTTTTAAAGAAGTATCACATATAGAATTCGGGTTTCTGCAGTGCTTCTCTCATGCCTTGCTTAGAAAAATGAGGGATTTTTCTTCCTCAAGAAGACAAGTAAAATGGAACATTACTTAGACAAGTGAAATGGGACATTTCACCTCAGCTGAGGCGAGATCCCTGGAGCCCAACTCCAACCCCTGCTCTAATTCCCAACCACCGATGATCTCAGCAGGAACGAGGATGCTCAGAACAGCAATGTACCTGTTGGGGCAGCAAGGCCAGGGGATTCACAGTATTTCCCTGCTGGGCATCTTTGACATTCCTGGGCAGATTTCAGTCTTTGCCTGGGTCCGAAGGTCCCTGCAGGGCAGCTGTGCTGAGAGCTCCTGCTGGTCCCTGCTGGGCAGTAAAAGCCTTGTGGGCAGGGGTAGAGGGTGACATCGATGAGTGGCCCTTGCTGGCTGTCACAGTAAAAACCTGCAGGGACAGAGGGAGGAGCTGAATTAGACACAGAGAAGCGGCTCGTTAGGGAAGAACAGCTTGGCCAGGCACACTCACTGGCCCCTCACAGAATAAACCTGCTGCTGGCCTTAAATAACTATTGATCTGACCCACTGCTGCTGCACAGACACACTGTGCTCTTAACAGGAAATTTAACTCCCAAAAAAACAGGACAAAGCTTACAGGTGACCCAGGAAAACATTTAACAACCCAACACTGATCTCTCTGTGTTCCCTTCAGTCACTGAAACCCTTCAGCTAAAGTTTTCCCACTGAACAGCAGAGTTTTTCCCTGTCAGTGTTCAATTGCTCAGGATACACAGGGGTTGCTAATTCTGCTTTCACATCTGAGCTGCTTTACCCTCCAACGGCCTTTTCAGAGAGAGACAGAAAGCGTTCTCCTCCAGAGCAGAGAACAGACAGGGTGGGCAGCAGATCTTTGATCACAGGAAGGCTCAAAACACAACAACGAGCTGCCAGCTCCTGTCTGAGGGAAGCACAGAGCAACATTTGGATCCTGTGAAACACAGCTCCTGTTTTCTGGATGTGCAGCACCTCTGGCTCCTGTCACATCTCCCAGCAGGGAAATGGCTTTCCCGCTCTCGGCGGTGACTCACGGAAAGATGTTTATTTTGAATTTGTCGCTCACAGTCCTCTGAGCGTGTCCCTAGGGACTGTGACAGCCTGCAGGGCACTTTGTTCCCCACTCACCTTCCCAGCACTCCCCAGTTGGGGCACTGAGGCCGGGCTCCTGACAGTAGAAGCCAGAGGGGCAGGGCTGGCACTCAGAAAGCGCTCTCCTCCCTGGCAGGCGGGAGAAGGTGCCAGCTGGGCACAGCTGGGGCACTGCTGATGCTGCAGCTGTGAGAGGAGAAGCAAGAGAGAAAGGAAAAATGAAAGAATGAGTGAGGTGGCTGCACTCAGGGGTTGGATGAACGCAAAGCAGCAGCAGGGAAGTGGTATTTTCCACTCACAGATACAACAGTGCTGCACGGGAGGGTGTAGAAGAATTCTTAGAGCAGAATGGACATGGTCTGTGTCAGAACGCAGTGAACAAGCCAGACTTAGCAGGGCCTGCTAGCCCTGAGAGCTGAGATTAACATGACTGAGTGCTGAGAGTGCCCTTGAGGTGTCCGAGAGGAAAAAGGGAGGTTTAACGGGATGCGATAACCGCAAGCTGGGAGGAGGGAGGACACTCGTTTGCCGTATGTTAAACAATTAGTAGACAGCAGACGGGCTTGATTTTACCTAAATATCCAATCCTAGAGTTAGTTACAGTGCGTGGACAGTGGATAACTAGTTGGAAATGCTCCATAATCCTGCTGGATTTGAGCAATAAAAGAGAATGCTATCTAACTGTATTCGGTGTTTGGTGTTACTCGGCTCCCATTCTCAGGGGAGGACCCTGCTTCGGGAGGGGACAGAAATGATTGGCTTCATTTTACCCACAGGTGAAGCCAATTAAAGTTCAGCTACTGAGACAAAGATGCCACCTCCCACCTTCAAAGGAAGGGGAAGAATCTGAGGCTTTGGCACCACGGTCAGACCCCAGCACACTGGCTGCCACACCCTATCAGTGTCTCAGGTGTTCTGCACCACGAAATCTCCAGTGCTGGATACCTACTGCAATAAGAGCCCGCGGGGCAGATGTTCCCAGTGACGCCGTCCGTGGGTTTAGGGCCAGCAGCTTTCCCTGCACAGTAAAACCCAGCGGCACATTCCCCACTGGGGACAGGCAGCCCTGCAAGACAGAGAGGATGGGGGCACTCAGAGCACCGAGACAAAGGGGGAAAAGCAGGAAAAGCAACTGCTCACAGCCTCCGGAATAGCCCCTAAAACCAGATCACCCCTGTTCCCCACAGACACCAACCTGGGGCATTGCAGAAGAGCCCTGAGGGGCAAGGAAGCGGCTCCGGGCTTCCCTGGGGACAATAAAAGCCAGCCGTGCACTTCCCCCCGGTGGCAGTGGCGGGGCAGAGGCAGTTGGCACTGGTGTAGTTGTCCAGGTCAAAGGGCTGGGAGGTCCAGGCCGCTGAGATGCAAAACCAGCCTGGGAACAGGAAACGGGACTGAGCAGCTCTGGCAATGACAGAGCCCCCAAAAAAACATCACAAAAAATGAGGCATCATTCCCATCCAACTGGGGTGGCTTTGGGTGTAATGTGGGCACAGCGCAGGGTGTGGGACAGGTTCATCCCACCAAAGTTTAACACCACCGGGCCATGATTTCCCATGTGTGGTACATGCAATTTGACACTATAAATGCCACATTAACAAAGATGGGAAGAGATCTCACAACCTTAAATTCGGCACTTTTGCCTTACAGTCACAGGGCTCAGCTCAGCTCCTGAGCAGGAACAGAAGGCAGGTGCAGAGGCTGCTCCTGGCTACCAGGCACATCCTGGGGGCCACCTGACCAGCAGACCACCCAAGGTGTGGTCAATCCCACTAAATCCCTACAGTTCAGCAAGAGAATCCAGCAAACAGACTGGAAGGGCTGTGCTAAAAGCTGCAGGGTGAAAGCATCATCCTGTCTCCAGCAAACAGACTGGAAGGGCTGTGGTAAAACTGCAGGGTGAAAGCATCACCCTGTCTCCAGCAAACTGGCGGGAGGGGCTGTGCTGAAAGCTGCAGGGAGAAAGCATCACCCTGCCTCCAGCAAACAGACGGGAAGGGCTGTGGTAAAAGCTGCAGGGTGAAAGCATCACCCTGTCCCCAAGGGCTGGGCAGTGCCACACCCAGCAGTTCCACACTCACCTGGGTCACACCTGCCTGAGGCAGCCGTCAGCCCCTCCTTCCCGCAGTAGTGCCCAGGTGGGCAGGGCAGGCAGCTGTCCAAGCTCTGGGTCATGGGGTCAGGGTTGTAGTAGCCCCTGGGACAGGGAAACTCGGTGGCAAACCTGGTGCCTGTGGAATAAAGAGAGCAGGAAGCGTTCATGGAATGTAAACACGCTCCTGGCTCTGATTCCCGCTGCATCACTTCATGCCATCTTTGCCAGTTTGTCCCATTGCTGATCCTCTTCATGGCCAAAATGGTGTTTGGGTGCTGTTTAATTTGTGAAGCTGTTAAGCAACAGCCATAGCTGCAGTTTAAAATATTTTTGGGGGTATTTTTCTGTGAAGAATCAGGCTGACACTTAAACATGTCCAAAAGCACACTTAAACAAAAAAAAGACACTTAAAAAGACACTTAAACATGTTTGGGGGTATTTTTCTGCAAAGAATCATGCTGACACTTAAACATGTCCCAAAAGACACTTAAACATGTTAAAAAAATGTTTCTGGGGGTATTTTTCTGCAAAGAAACATGCTGACACTTAAACATGTCCCAAAAGACACTTAAACATGTTAAAAAAATGTTTCTGGGGGTATTTTTCTGCAAAGAAACATGCTGACACTTAAACATGTCCAAAAGTACATTTAAACAAAAAAAAAAGACACTTGAACATGTCGAAAAATATTTTTCAGGGTATTTTTCTGTGAAGAACCAGGCTGACACTTAAACATGTCAAAAAGTACACTTAAACAAAAAAGGACACTTAAACATGTAAAAAAAAATATTTTTGGGGGTATTTTTCTACGAAGAGCAAGGCTGACACTTAACCATGTCAAAAAGTACACTTAAACAAAAAAGGACACTTAAACATGTCAAGCAAATATTTTTGGGGGTATTTTTCTGCGAAGAACCAGGCCGACACTTAAATATTTTGTTCACAAAGAGAATTTCTTGTCTTTAAGGAGGGTGTTTCAGGCTGGCCAAGGGACTGCCTGGTTGTCAGGGCCCATCTCACCTTTGGGGCAGTAGAACCCGGCTGGGCAGGGGTTTGCGCTGTAGCTGGTGGTGTTTTCTGGGCAGAAGTGGCCTGCAGCACAGGGGAAGCAGGCAGCCTGTCCGGAGAGGTTGTTGTAAGTCCCCGCACGGCAGGGCAAGGGAGAGCCGGTCCCTTCTGGGCAGAAGTGGCTGGCGGGGCAAGGGCCTCCTTTCTCCCACACACCTGGGACACGGACAGGAGAAGCAGGGGGTTGGAATTCTGCCCTGGGAATGATCGTTCCTGGGACACCCATGACTGCCCCAGTGCTCAGCGCAAGCATTTCCTGTGATGAGACAAACCCCTCAGCCAAAATTCAGGCAGGGGTTTGGCTGACTGACAGGAGCCAGGGGCAGGAACACTGGCAGAAAAGGTGGCATTTTTAAAAAGCATTTTGTTGCCCAAACCCAGTTCACCCGGTGCTGCTCACCGGGCGGTGATGGTGAGGAAGCCCCAGGCTGGCAGAAGTACCCAGGCGAGCAGGGTCCTGAGGGGGCTGTGAGGCCAGGGGAGCCACAGAAGTGGCCAGGTGGACACTGTGTGCAGCTGGAATCCTGCCGGTTGTGGGGCCTGAGAGGGACAGAAGCAGGGTTTCAGCTGGCAGGTGGGAAAGCTCAGCAGGTGGGTCACTGATGCTTCAGCTCTGGCAGAGTGAAAGCAACCACAAAATGATCCTGAACGATGCAAGGATGTGCCTGAGCCTCACTGAGCTGCCCTTCACTGCTTAGAGGGCTGATGGATGGGGGGAAAAGAGGGGGAAAGGG
>VWPU01010452.1:0-57435 GCA_013398955.1 Callaeas wilsoni
AACACCCCCATCCATTCCCAACACCCTCTCCCTCCTCCTGCCGTGCCGGTCCCAGTGTCCTGCCCTCCCTGCCGGCGATGGCCCTTCGGCAGCAGCCTCCGCGGGGCCGGCGGAGCCGCTCAGCTCTGGGCCGTGTGGCTCGGACAGAGCCGGCCCTGCCACCAACCCCGCTACAAGCGCATCTGGGGGTGGCCTGTTTCCACATTGTGGGCTGGTAGAGAATTGTGGGATGGTTTGGGGTGGAAGTGGCCTTAAAACCATCTAATTCCACCCCTGCCATGGGACAGCTTCCACCATCCCAGGTTGCTCCAGCCCGGCCTTGGACACTTCCAGGGATGGGGCAGCCACAGCTCCCCAGGGCCTCGCCGCCCTCTGAGCAAAGAATTTCCTCCTAAAATCCGATCTAAACCCGAGCAAAGCTTCAGATTAGAAAGCAAACCGGACTGCTGAGCAAAGCAGGGCCCCATTTAGGGTTTGCCATTAGCCTGCAGCGAGGCCAAGCCCAAGGATCTGTCACCTGCACTCAGAAATGCAGGGAGGTGAAAGAATAGACCTAGGAACACCACTTCATCCTCTTTCTCGAGATTTCAATAAGGAAGTGGCAGTTGAGACAGGTAAAATGATGATAATTTTCCTTTTCTTTAGTTCTTTCTCCATCCTCCCCACCCCCCCCCAAAAAAAAGACTCGAAGAAAAAAAGGAAAAATCTCGAAGCTGAAAAAAAAGCACCTTTTCTCCATTAAGCTTATTGATGGTCTCAGCAGACCAGATCAAGATCAAAGAGAGAGAGGAAAAAGCTGCAGCTAATTAAGGAAACAACTGAAGATGAGACAAATATCAGAAAAGAAGACAAAAGCCTGACAGAGCTGGGGACAAAGCCAACCCCAGACCGCAGAGGGCAAAGCCTTCAGCATCCGGGAGGCTGCAGGGAGCAAACAGCCTCTGCCACACCGGGCTGAGAACAAAATCTCCACCTGAACCGTGTCCTAGGGTCAAGCTAAACCTTAGATCCTAAATCCTGTGCCAGGAAAAGCGTGGCTGCAGCGTGGCTCTAGCAGGGAATGTGGCAATTCCAGATCCAAAGGGCTGATCCAGTGCTCACCGGTATCCCAGGTTCAGCCTGCCCTGGCCTCAGAGCTGCTTTATCCATCACTGCTTTGGGCTCAGACGTTTTCAGGGAGGTTTGGGATGTGCCAGGAGAATGCCATTGCAAGGGAATTGTGTTTTTAAGGCCATTTGTTTAAGGGTTGATTCTTTCAGAGGTGCTAAACAGTTCCTGTCACATCCGAAAAAAAGCAGGACAAGGAACATTCTGTCCCAGCAGTGTTCTGGGTGCTGTCTGAGGATCACCAGAACAAGGTGAGGATGGGGCCACGGCTGTTCCAAGGTGTTTGTAACTCCTGGCTATTGGCAAACCCTCGCACATCCCTCTCGAAATAAATCCATCTCACACGCAGCTGCTCTCACACATGGATAAACCTGCACAAATGCTCAGATAAATTCAAATTAGGGGAAAGGCTCTATTGACATGACAGGCACTACAAGCACTGCCAAAACATGAGAGGAGAAACCTGTCAGGGGGAGATAGGATTCAGCAGCCAGGCTGAACGTGCAGCCCTCCACCTGCCGTGGGAATGGGGGGAAAAATGGCAGAAAAAGTGGGAAAAGCAGCCCTGAATCACCAGCTGTGCCAGGGTGAGCTGGGGCAGAGTCCTGCTCTCCTCATCCCTGGCACCCGCTGAGCATCCCATGCCAAAAGCACCTTTCCTTCTTGCCAGCAGGGTCTGGAATGCTCTTTCATCCCTCCAGCACATCCCTCCCTTCCCTGAGGTGCGTTTGCTCCTCAGTTATCACACATTCCTGTCTCCTCTTGCTGCCTCTGCAGCCGGAGCCTCTCCAAACCTTGGCAGAGCTGCTGCAAAGAGGGCACTGGTGGGTTCTGCACCCTCTGGAAGGCCTGCACCCAGCTGGGAGCAACATTTTGGGAGGATTAAGGTGCTCCGGGTTGTGAGAGGTGTGGGTGGGAACAGCTGGGAAGAGTCCAGCAGCTCAGGAGTGGATCATTCAGGAATGGGATGGAATTTGCCTCCGGGCTGTGAGGGTGCAGCTGATGGAGATGTTGTGGTTGGGAAGGAATCCTCCCCAGGGGACCTTGGCAAGGGAAAGGGGGACAAAACCAGGAATTCAGGGAATGTGCTGCTGCTCACCTTTATGGAAACATTCCCCCAGAACAGTCCTACAAACACCGGGCCCGAGGGGGCCCTGTGCTGCCTCTTGGCCTTGTGAGCTCCAGGAGATCTGGGATTCAGCTCCAACCCTGAGGGTGCCTTTGCTGACCCCTCCAGCCCCACAACAGCATGAAAATTCCTGGATTGGGCCAGGCCGTGAGTCCACTGAGCCGTTTTTTCATTCCAAAACGGGATGCCAGCAAATACCAGAGAAGTGAACATGTAAACAATTATTCCATGGGTTGTGGAGAGCAGGGAGCCACAATGCCAAGAAACTTCATTTTCTGCATCCCCAGCTAAAAGCTGACGAGTAGGAGATCAAAGTGAACCTTGCTGCCTGCTGCACACACTCTGACCTGCTGTTCTGCACCACCAGGATCTCCGTGCTTACAGGGAAATGCAAGCTGCTAAAAAAAAAAATAAAAAAATTTAAAAAAGCTTTAGGTAAAGCAATAAAACAGGTCCTCTCCAGCTGCTGCCCGTGGACCACGAGGGTGCTGCTCAGCACTCAATCCACGCTCCAGGCAGTGCTTAAACGCACACCCTGCTCCCACTATCCCTGCATTTCCCGGCGTGGAGCGTGGCAGCCGCTTGGAACAGCACCCAAGGACGAGATAAAAGGGGCCAGGCCAGGGAGGGAAGGAGAGCACGACATCCATCTGAAAGCACAGACGAAATTTTAATTAGGTGTCGAGATGCAATTACTCATCTTGGAGCTTTGCCAGCCAATATCCGAGCGGAAGAGCTCCGGTCTGGGTGGACAAAAGGCATTGGGACCTTTGGGAAAATGCGTGAGGACACTCAGCTGTCCTGCCCGAGGACGAGGGACAGCCTGCAGGGCAGGCAGGGGACACCAGGACAAAGGGCAGCACAGGAATCCACTGGTTTATGTCCACCACGGTGGGGAGAATCAAAGCAGAGAGTGCAAAGCCCATTCCCTCCCCAAGCAAAAAATGCTAAAGTGTTTTGGGTCAAATTTTGGACTTTCACATTCTGATATCCTGATTCTCCCGAAAAAAATCTTCCAGTTCCCTCTGCTCCCTGATTCCCTGTACAATGGCAGGTGCCTGTCAGCTCTTCCACTTCACTTCTGCAGAGCAGCAGAATATTGGGAAAGCTTTCCTTAATCCAGCAGAGAGGACTCCCAAACTCTGGAAATGTCCAAGGCCGGGCTGGACAGGGCTTGGAGCAGCCTGGTCTAGTGGAAGGTGTCCCTGCCATGGTCCTTAAGGTCCCTTCCAACCCAAACCAGTCTGGGATTGTGATTCTATCCCAATTTCAGCTCACACGGCAGCACAAGAGGAGCATTTGACGTTGCAGGGACCAACATCCACTTCTGTCTGCTCTGGTAAGGTAGAAGTGAAATGAAATGCTGGATAAAAATCCCAGGATCCAGCCAGGCAGCCCACCTCCATTCCCATGGGAAGGTTTGAGTTAGAGGAGCTTGTGTTGCCTTGGCTGATTGCAATTACACCATGCGCTGTCTGGCTGGAAATAAAATGAAATTGCAACAGAGTTCCAGCTTTAATTGAAATTTCCTGGGATCTGTTATTACACGGCAGCGATTGTTCTGCGGCACTAATGAGCCTTTGCTCCGATGATTATCCAAGTGTCTCTCCAGTCGCTATTTCATTATTGTATTATTAATGATCAGATAGGATTGTCACAGCTGAGACGAAACCTGAACATCAGACAGCAGCCAGAGCACACAGACACTGCCTCGACACACATCCCCTGCACTGCTGCTGCTCCAGCACAACATGAATACCAATTTTTGGAGGGGTGGGAGAGGGGTTTGATATTTATTGGTACTCTGCTCTATTATTCTGTCGGAATTCTGCCAGCCCGATGAGATTTTGGGTCTGGCTGGGAAGGCTGGTGCTCTCCAGACTTTGTCTTTCAAGTCTTTTATTATTTCTTGGTTCGCTCGCTGAAGCCTAAAGATTTTTATTTGGGCATCCAGTGAAAGAAGGGCTCTCAGCATTCCATTTCCTTATGGATATCAGGAGCCTCCAAGGTTCCCCCGACCGTCTGGGTTTCCTGGCCTGCATTAATCACTGAAAGAACTGTAACATTGAGGAGCTGCTCCCCCAAACCCACATTCTGCTGCTCGGCAGGAATTCAGACCCCTCTGTCCTTCCCCAGGTTGCCCTGAGTGGAATCGGGCAGGATCCCGGGAGCTCTGCGCTCGGAATGCAGCCGGGCCGGCACCGGGAGCTGCTGGTTTTGGGGAGATTCCCAGGATTTGGCAGGGCAGAGAAAGGCCTGGCTCGGTGCAGCCCCAGATGCTTTGGGAAGCAGCTTTTCCCTGCCTCCAGGAGCGGATCTGTAGGGAGAGACGCTGCTGGAAGGACACGGCGACATCCGGGCTGCGTCACCACTTCGAGTGCTTCCACCTTCCCTCTCCCACCGCTGGATCTCTGATGGACACGAAGCAAAGGAGGGACCCATGTGCTCTGCAGGGCCTCCCCATCCCAAAACACCACAAAACAAAGCGCCAGCATTCCCAGAAAAGCCCTTTAACAGGGCAAGATAAACCCTGGAAGCGCCCAAGGCCAGGCTGGACAGGGCTTGGAGCAATGTGGGATAGTGGGAGGTTGTGGGCTTCCAACAGGGCTTCAGAGATGCAGCGAGGCAGGAGTCCAGAGCGAGGAATGAATTATTTATTATATTTACAATACCATTTATAGATTCGAGTTCCATAACGCAATTGAACAGTGCTCACACTTCTCCTAGGGCGATTGGTCAAAGTCTCAGACACCCACTTAGAAATGTTTTTTCCTAATATAATGTGCGCGAGGTCAGAAGATACCAGATATGAACGCTATTTACAAAAACCTCATCTATTGTTTACATAGCTTACACAGCAACAGAAAAGTTCTCACAGAATGAATGCAAGAAGAGAAAATTTCCCTGCTAACAGCATTTCAGCATCCACGCCCCCCCATCCCAAAACACCACACAACAAAGCGCCATCATTCCCAGAAAAGCCCTTTAACAGGGCAAGAGGAACCCTGGAAGCGCCCAAGGCCAGGCTGGACCAGGCTTGGAGCAACGTGGGATGGTGGGAGGTGTCCTTCCTGTGGAACTGGATGAGCTTCAAGGTCCCTTCCAACCCCAACCATTCCGTGGCTCTGTGCTAACCTCACAAAGGCACCAAAAAAGGGATATTTTCCAATGCCTGAAATGCCTGTTTCACTTTCCAAGCGGGATAAACCCATCCAGCCCTGCCTGCTCCTCATCCTTGACTGAGCAGCCAGAACATCCCCAAAAGGCTGAGGCACCTCTCCAACAACTCCCACCAACACTCCCCATGTCCCCGGGCTGATAAAAATCCCAAAAATACCCAATTCTCTCCCCTTTCGGCCACAATCCAAGATTTCTGCTTCTGCTGGGTTGCGTTGTTTTGGAACGTTTTTTCTCCCTAATTTCACAGGCTGCTTTTTGCTGGGCAAAATCGCTCCTCTATTCCAGTGACTTCAGATGTAAAAAGGGAGCAAAAGTTCAATGCTGAAGCTGGGTGACATTTCAGTTTTCCTTGTGAAATGTATCCAGAACCAGAAAAGGAACAGTTTTAAACCAGCAGGAAGCAACTACAAAAATCAGAGTGAGTTGAGGGAAGGTTTGCAGTCAGCAGAAGAATCTGTAAAAAATTCAGAACTGCCAAACCTTTATTTATTTTTGTCGCTGCACTTTTAATTTCTTAAATTTTTTAAATTTTTTTGGTTCTGCTGCTCCTGCTTAAGCCAAATGTGGTGTTAACCCATGAGTGAAGGATAACAGCTCCCTAGGGGCTGCCTGAGTGCTTCAGCCTCTATTAATTTTTTATTGGGGCTTTGCTGCCCAAGATCCCAAGCATGCATTGGTAATTGGACCAAAAAAAAAAAAAAGCTGATTTCCGTAATGTTTGGATTTATTTGAAGTAAATATTCCAATATTTGGATAACCTTCTCCCACCCAGGACTGCAGGAAGTTTGGCTGTCTTTATGGAGGAAAATCCACTGGGTAAACGCTTGGTATTGTTCTTAGTGCTGAGAAAAGATAATCTAAATGTCCAGGAATAATTTCCTTAAAATCCTAGGAGAGACTCCTGCTCTTCTTCCCCTCCTTTCTCACAATCACACCACACACCATTAGATCATTATGGTCTATCAATTTGTCAGATTTCAGCAATTTCTTCCTTTAAGGCTCCAAGATGAGAAGCCACTAAAAAGGCCTAAAACCAGAGAAAAATCATTTTGCAAAAACAATTGCTCCATTTGGATGTCAAAACACACAATATTCTCCTCCTTGGAAAGAACATTTTCTAAAAAATCACATCTGCCTCAGGAGCAATCATTTCCCCCTGTGATTTTGGCACTTTGTGGTCGTGGATCTCTTTCCTGGGAGTGATAACGCAGCTTCCATTTCTGTTGTTTTATTTCTCAGAGGCTCCACCTTAAATCCTCGCCCATTTCCAAGTGTTCCTGTGGGTTTTTTTAATCTGCATGTGCACACGTGTACACACATACGCACACACATTGCTGGGAGCTGGCTGAGGTTGGAGAGGGAGCTTTCCCAACTTCCCAGGAAGTCCTGGGGTGCATCAAAAGAAGAGTGACCAAAAAGAGGGTGATTTTCCCTCTTTTCTCTGCTCTTGTGAGACCCTCCCGCAGTGCTGTGTCCGATAAAGGCGTGGATCCGTCGGGATGAGTCCAGAGGATGCCATGAGGTTGGTCACGAGGCTGGAGCAACTTTCTCACGGAGACAGGCTGGGGAGGAAAAGACTCCAAGGAGACCTCAGAGCCCCTTCCAGGGCCTGAAGGGACTCCAAGAGAGCTGGAGAGGGACTGGGGACAAGGGATGGTGGGATGGGACAAGAGGGAATGGCCCTAAAATGAAGGAGAATTTGTTTAGATCAGAAATCAGGAAGAAATTCTGGCACAGGATCCCAGAGAAGCTGTGGCTGCCCCATCCCTGGAAGTGCCCAAGGCCAGGCTGGAGCAAGCTGGGATAGAGGGAGGTGTCCCTGCCCATGGCGCTGGATGAGTTCTGAGGTCCCTTGCACCCCAAACCACCCTGGCATTGTGGGATCTCAAGCCTGGATCCCTGGCATTGTGGGATCTCAAGCCTGGATCCCTGGCATTGTGGGATCCCAAGCCTGGATCCCTGGCGTTGTGGCATCCCAGGCCTGGATCGCTGGCATTGTGGGATCCCAAGCCGGGATCCCTGGCATTGTGGGATCCCACGCCCGGATCCCTGGCATTGTGGCATCCCAGGCCTGGATCGCTGGCATTGTGGGATCCCAAGCCGGGATCCCTGGCATTGTGGGATCCCACGCCCGGATCCCTGGCATTGTGGCATCCCAGGCCTGGATCGCTGGCATTGTGGGATCCCAAGCCGGGATCCCTGGCATTGTGGGATCCCACGCCCGGATCCCTGGCATTGTGGCATCCCAAGCCTGGATGCTGCCAGCAGCACCTGAGCCGTGTCCAGGCCTGGATCCGGGTTCCCAAACGTGTCCCTGTTGAGCTGGAGCCCAGGGAGCAGCGAGCAGTGGCTGCTGTGCCCAGGGCTGTGGGATTCGTTCAGCGCAGAATGAAGATGTGATCAGGAGACAACACTGTATTAAATTGTGGCCCAGGCTGACTCTCGGGGGAGGAGAGCGGCCCTGATCCATGACTTCAGCTAAATGTGCTTTCTCCAGGTTCTCCAGGCTATTCCCTGCGTCCCCAGGCCATTAGCAAGCCGTGCTGGCAGGTCAGGGAAGACAAAAAGGTCCCCGTAGCTCCCATCTGCCCCAGCAGAAAGGATGAGCTGATTATGTTCTACATTCAATCACCAGAAAGAATCAATCTGTAATTAAGAGACTCCTCTCCCACCCCTCTGTCAGGTTTTTGCCTCTTCTCCCCTTCCACCCCCACCAAACCTTCCAGCATGAAGTCAATTTAATGAGATTTCTCAGTAACAAATGACCAGTTTGTAATAATTATATTTTCTTCTGCAATTGCTGTAGAAATGATTTAAAGCAGAGAAGGCTCCAATTTATTAAGCATCAAATTTTCTGCGGTGAACTTTTAACTACGAGAAGAGCCTGGAGACTGAGGGAGATCTCCTCCCCCTCTCTGGGCTTTGCCTTGGCCCTGAAATATTGATGGTTTGGAGATCAAGGCTTGACTCCTTGATGAAAATAAGTGAATCTTGTGTCAGGCAGAGCCCAGCTGCGTTTTCTACCCTTTCACCAAGGCTTGTGGCCAGGGGAGTGGGGTAAGAAGTGAACAGGGAAAAACAGCCCCAAAATATTGATGGTTTGGAGCTCAAGGCTCGACTCCTTGATGAAAATAAGTGAATCCTGTGTCAGGCAGAGCCCAGCTGCGTTTTCTACCCTTTCACTGAGGCTCGTGGCCAGGGGAGTGGGGTAAGAAGTCAACGGGGAAAAACAGCCCCAAAATATAGATGGTTTGGAGCTCAAGGCTCGACTCCTTGACGAAAATAAGTGAATCTTGTGTCAGGCAGAGCCCAGCTGCGTTTTCTACCCTTTCACCAAGGCTCGTGGCCAGGAGAGTGGGGTAAGAAGTGAACAGGGAAAAACAGCCCCAAAATATTGATGGTTTGGAGCTCAAGGCTCGACTCCTTGATGCAAATAAGTGAATCTTGTGTCAGGCAGAGCGCAGCTGTGTTTTCTACCCTTTCACTGAGGCTCGTGGCCAGGAGAGTGGGGTAAGAAGTGAACAGAACAAAACAGCCCCAAAATATGGAGGGTCTGGAGTTCAAGACTTGACTCTTTGACGAAAATAAGAGAATCCTGTGTCAAGCAGAGCCCAGCTGCATTTTCTCCCCTTTCACCGAGGCTCGTGGCCAGGGGAGTGGGGTAAGAAGTGAACAGAGAACAACAGCCCCAACCTTAAGCTGTTCCATGTTTTCCTGGTTAATATTTGCAGCTGAAGGTTTAATTTCTGCACCCGTCCCAGGCTGTCAGGGAAAAATGCAGAGCCCGAGGGAGCTCAGGTCCTCAGCTGGGGCAGGCCTGGGCTGACAGGGGTGCTGAGAACACAACGTTCGTCCCAAATAACACCAAACTCGTGGCTCCTAAACCTTGGAAAACCAAAGTCCTGCATCAGCTGTGCTCCCATGTGTTTGCAGCTCTTAATTTGACTGAATTTGGGGGGGAAACCTTGAAGAGGAGGATTTATTTCTCTCAGGACCCAGCTCTGCTGCTCGAGAACCTCCACACCGACAGCATTCCCTGTCCACTGGTGTTTCACGATCTTGACTTTCCCTCAGGCTTTCCACCCTGCCCTTCGAATTAAACTCTTATATGCCCAAAATCTCTCAAATTATCTTTTTTTTTTCCACCAACCTGCCACCTGGACTTGAGGGAGAACATCTGGGAGAGGCTTAGAACAACATCCCAGCTTTAATCCTCCATTGAAAACTCCCTTTATTGGCTTTGATGATCCACAGTTCTCAAGTTCTGCAGTCGTTTCTGCTCTAGAAAGAGACCACAGCTAAAAGAGTTATTTAAAGCTCAGGAAGAAGTGAGAATTCAAACTTTTTTCAACTATTGTCTGCCTCAGCAGCTTCCTAATTAGTGGAAATTTCATCCCATTTTGTACCTGGAGAGCGGCAACCGCAGAGCAGAAAGGATCTTGCCTGGAATTTTTTCTGGTTAGACAGGAAAGTCCTGAGGGCCAGGTTTTATTCGGAGTTCCCCCAGATTTCCTGTGCAGTCAGGGCCCTCTTGGGACTGCAGCAATCCATAATTAATGAAGGAAGAAGGGGACACAAGGAGCTGAACTTCGAGATCCCCGTGGGAAAGATGCAAGGCAGTGCTAAAACAGGAAGGTGATTATGGAAGGATATTAGGGAAGGATATTAGGGAAGAAGTGAAACCTGAACTCGAGGATGAAATCTGGAGAGCTGCACCTTTCTCCTTGATTTAAAATGCGATGATTTGATGAGTGAGGGGATAAGAAACATCTAAAAAAAACACCCCCAAAAACAATCCCCTCCAAAAAAACCCCCACAAACCGCAAAGGCTGCAGCATCCTGAGACCTCCCAAATCCAGATTGCAAAATTCACAGAACCCCAGACTGGGCTGGAAGGAACCATAAAGATCTCTGAGTTCCAATCTGACTCTGTGATAATTTGGAGTCAGTTTGGAAACAGGCCCAGGCTGCTCCAGGGGAGGTTCAGGTTGGATATCAGCAGGAATTTCTCCATGGAAAAGGTTGTCCAGCTGTCCCAGTGGGAATGCCGTGGAAAGCCATGGGGTAATTACAACCCAACAGGGCCATCTTTGCTAAAAATGAGGATTTTTCCAATAGTTTGGTTTCCTTTTTTAGAGATATCCATGGCAGCTGAGCCTTCCCATCTTTCCCTGTCTTCCAAGGTGGAGGGAATGAGCACAAAGGGTGGAATTGTTTCATTAGAACAAACTGGGGAGCCAGAACAAGTCCTGCCCACGGGGGGAAGGGATTATTTTAACGAGATTTATTTCTATTCCATGAAAGATGACGAAAAATCACTGCGCAGTGCTGCTGACAGGGAGGGGTTCCCGAGTTTGGCCTGTGGGATCCATGGAAAAACAGCTTTTCCACACCTCCCAGAGTCAGAGCAGATATGAAAGAGAGGAGCACAGATGAAAGGAGCTGGGTAAATTGGCACAATTTGATTTTTTTTCCCCTCTGATTAATACCACTGAAAGACACGGCCAGGAGTTTTAACCTGCGCGCTGTTTACCCAGCGCTGTGGAAATCCAGCTTTCCTTCAAAGCACACTTGTTACACCAACCTCCAGCGAGCCTAAAAAGCCTGTTAATTTAATTAATTATCCCTGGTAAATGGGCCCCTGAGGGCTCCCAGAGGTAAAATGCATCTTGGCAAGGAAACAACAGAACTGACAGGAGCATCTGCCTTGCAGAGAATTACAGTGCCCACCTCGAGATGTTAACCAGAGCAGCAGCCAGGTGTCCCTGCTCCTTCCCCGAGCGTTTCCCGTGGCGCAGACGCCGAAAATTCCACTTTTGGGCGGCTCTTTGCCAGCTCTGTGCAGGCTCACACGGGCCACACGCTCAAAAATCGGAGTTTCACGCGTCCTCGAAAACTTGCGCGCACGACCACGTCCTGCTCTGGCAGGTTTGGGCTAAGACAAGCAATTTCTGCTTTTTTTTAAGGAGATAAACTCAATTTCATGGAGGGAAGGGGCTCAGGGTTCATCCAGCAGCTGTCGGGAGCTGAGGGGTGACAGCGATGCCTTGTTTTAGCCACTTTGGGGGGAACCATCGGGCAGAGGAGTGGAGTAAATCAGGTGAATCCCAGCCTCTCCAGGGAAGCTTGGAAGCTCAAGATGCAGCTCAAAAACCTTGGCAAGGTCATTTTACACATTATCTGCGGAGATCTTGGCTCCTTTACCTGGAGAAAGGTGTCGTAGGTACCCTAAAGGACCTCTTTTATTGCTCTTCCTCACACCCCATCCACACTTTGCTTATTTAGATTTAATTTTTGGGTTTTTTACCTCTGACAGAAGGGGACACACAATTGTACAACGAGGCAAACCTTTTAACAACTCCTGGTTCTCCGTTATCCCACAAAGGCCTAAAAATCTTCCTCTGACCTCAGTCTTGCTGTCATTTGAGCTTTTCTCATTAATAATTTTGGTTTTTTTTTTAGCACCAACACCTCCCTGGCTGCAGTGGCACTTCCACTTTAGCAACCCAGGAGCCCAGCTGCAAATGACTGATTATCCCCAGCTTAACAAGCAAGAGGACAAACAATAAAAGAGCAAGGATAATGCATCATGAAATGTACTTTGTTCATTTATTTGACAACTGCAGTTTAGTTGTAATTAATTATGATAATACTTCATGGCACACCAGTTAATGTTCTGTAGGGTAATTTGTTCAAGTCTCAGGAACACCAGGCCTGCCCTGCAGCCTCGTACTGCTAAATTTTGACTGTGTAGGGAAAAAAGCTGATATTTTGGGGGTGAGCACAGAGGACACCGTGGAAGGAGGGTAAAAATTAGAAATTGCCCTGGGAAATCTGTCGGGGTTACAAGGACAGGGGAGTTGGCAGCTCTGTGTTTGATATTTAAATTAAATGTGAGGGTTCGCACAATCTCTGTCACTATAAAGTCAGCGTGAAGCCCCTGACGCCACGGGATCTGCTGCTGCCATTCCTCCTGCTCGTGTCATGCATTTCTAACTCAAGATCCGTGCAATTACTGCCCACAGCTGACTCCTGGGCAAACCCAAGGTCTCTGCTCGTAGCATTTTGCTCTGCATTCCCAGAATCATCGGTTTGGAAGAGACCTCCGAGATCACCCAGTCCGAGCCTCAACCCAGCACCGCCATCCTCACCCCTAAACCACAACCCCCGGTGGGTCCAGCGCCTCCCTGGGCAACTCATCCCAGGGCCTGGCCTCTTCTTCAACAGAAAACATTTTTTATTCTTTAATCTGAGCCTCCCCTGGCTCAGTTTAAGGGAATTTCCCCTCGTCCTGTCACTTGAGTCGTGGCAGGAGAGACCAAGCTGCTCTCAGGCAGCTGTAGAAAGTCTCCCCTTGAGCCTCCTCTCCTCCAGACTAAACATTCCCAGTTCCCAAATGTTTTCTAGGCCGTTCACCAGCTCCAGCCCTTTTTTTGGATTGCCATGAAGGCATGGTGGACCTGGAGAGCCTTAAGCTGTTCCCAAACCACAATTAATAACAAATAGAGCCAGATTTTGGCAGAGCAGAATTATCAGGCTTCAGTGGGGATAACAATATCCAAATTATCAGGTGAAAGCCTTCTGGAAAAGCAATTGGATAATAACAGTCCTGTGCCACAGTCATCAAAGACTTTTCATGCTGGGCTAGAAAATCAGGACCCAAGAATGAATGGGATTGGATTGGATTGGATTAAATAAAAGAAATGTTCCAGCCTCCTCACCAGCTCCTACGTGGAACTGGGGCTGTGCAGAGCTTTGAAAAAGCAATCACTGCATTTTGTTTCAAAATTTCCTCCATTCCTCACAGATTTTGGAATAAAAGCATGAAATAGGAGTCACCTCAGTCCACCTTCTACCCCCCAAGACTTTCAGCTTTATTGCATTTTCCAGGAATTTATCAGAAGAAAAATCAGAAGGCAGAAAGGTAGAAGAGGCTACCGGAGGATTTTCCTATGAAAAGCACTGGAAAATTCTAAGAAAAAGCGTGGAAAATGTCACTCAGAAGTTGTGCAGGCTGGGGAAAGATGAGAGGGAAAGGGATAAATCCCACAAGGTCTGGAAGGAAAGGACAAAGCCATCAACACTCTCTGTCTGCCCAGAGGTCCCGAAAACACTGCAATTTTTCAAAGAAAAAACAGAAAAATAGAGACAAAAGCATTCCCTCCCTTCCTGTGCCACCTGGAGCTGTTCTGGTTCCTCCTCTGCCTCCCTCGCCGCGCATCATCTGAGCAACCTAAGGGTTGATTTGGGGTTAAAAGTAGAGATTTGGGGTGGTTTGGGGAAAGGGATGAGCTGTGCACAGAGCCAGGCTGGTGTGTAAGTGATCCCTGCTCAGACTGGGGCAGCTGGAGCGGAGTTAATCCTTCCTGCTGCATCCAGGAGGAGATTCCTGGGCAGAGGAGGCTTCTGCAGAGCAGTACCAGCCAAAACGGACTTTCCTACAACTTCATTTGTGCAGAACTTCTAATTTTTAACAGGGTAAAATCCTGAGACATCTCCGATCCATCCAGAGCTAACCAAGTCCCCCCACCATGGCTTTCACCATTTCCAGCGACAGGGAAATCCTCCGGAATCTCTCCGTGCAGCCTAAAGAAAACCCAAACAAACACAGAAAGCCATCCCAAAAGTGCCCAGCAACGGGAAGCAGGTTAAGAACTGCAGGAGGATCACGAGCAGGGCAGCGCTGGAGCTCAGAGCCAGCACCTCAGCCAAGCCCAAAACCTGAGCTCGGTTCAGTTTTTCGTTTGACTCTTTTTATTTCCCATGCAGCCGTGGTGATTAATATCAGAGTTATTGCACTGCTGACATTCAAACCGAGCACTTTCAGTGGCTGGAATAAACCCTGGGAGAAAACAAAAAAAAAGAAAAAAAAGAAAAAGAAAAGGAAGGTGGTGGGGTCAGCTCTCTGCCAGGTCCAGGCTCGTTTGCTGTTTACATTCAACCAGGGCAGAGCTGAACACGCAGAGAACGCACGGGAAATGTCAGCTCTGCTCACAGGCTTTTGTATTAAAGATAAGGGCTGAATATTTATCTTGCCTTCCAGGCTCTGAACTCCACAGCTCCATTAGCTCGGGGCAGGGATGTTTGGCTGCAGGGAAGAAGGGATGCCGTGGTTTTAGGATCCCACCCCTTTTTGGTGCATCTCTCTTCCTTAAATAAAAATTCTCCAGACCTGAGAATCAAAGGAAAAAGAAGAATCAATGTTGTTTTGTTTTTTTTTCCTTCAAGCTTGAGAGGGAAAACAAAATCAAGTAATTCAGCAAATATTACTTAAAATAAGGGTTTCCTAAAAGGAGTCGTGCTCTGCCTTTCTGCTTTTAAATTGTTCCTTCTCCCCTAAATATTACTTAAAATAAGGGTTTCCTAAAAGGAGTCGTGCTCTGCCTTTCTGCTTTTAAATTGTTCCTTCTCCCCTAAATATTACTTAAAATAAGGGTTTCCTAAAAGGAGTCGTGCTCTGCCTTTCTGCTTTTAAATTGTTCCTTCTCCCCTCTCCCCCTCGCTTCCCTGCCCTGACTGAGAGCTCCCTGGGAACAGATTCCCTCAGCTGCCAGACGGTTTTTTATAATGTTTCATTCATGGCGCTGCAAACTCCAGGGTCCCTCTGCACCTCCTGCACCTTCTCTCCCTTTTCCAACTGTTCCAGGAGTAAAGATGTTCACAATCACCTCCTCACCTTCTCTCTCCTTTCCAACTGTTCCAGGAGCAAAGATGGTCACTCTGTACCTCCTGCACCTTTTCTCCCTTTTCCAGTTGTTCCAGGAGCAAAGATGGTCACAATCACCTCCTCACCTTCTCTCTCCTTTCCAACTGTTCCANAGCAAAGATGGTCACAATCACCTCCTCACCTTCTCTCTTCCTTTCCAACTGTTCCAAGAGCAAAGATGGTCCCAATCTCCTCCTGAACCTTCTCTTCCTTTTCCAACTGTTCCAGGAGCAAAGATGGTCACAATCACCTCCTGCACCTTCTCTCCCCTTTCCAGTTATTCCAGGAGCAAAGATGGTCCCAATGACCTCCTGAACCTTCTCTTCCTTTTCCAGTTTTTCCAGGAGCAAAGATGGTCACAATCACCTCCTTCTCTTCCTTTTCCAGTTGTTCCAGGAGTAAAGATGGTCACAATCCCCTGGGAATGCCTCTCCACACCCCCACGTTCCTGCAGTGCTTGGGTTTCCTAACCCCACAAACCCTGCAGTGAAAGCTGCCTCAGTGACAGCAGAAATAGAGGGACAATTCAGATTAATGCAGAGGACAAACAACTTTTTGCTCTGAGATGTGTTTCTAGACCCAGCTGGGGTCACTCTGGTCATGCAGGGCACCACCAGAATCCCAGAAATTCTTGAGGATCCCTCCGGGATCACCAAAACCCAGGACGGAGCCTCTGGATCTGCAGACCCGGGACAGCAGCAGCTCCAAAGCTCCACGGCAGATAAATCTCCTGTTTTAAGCTCAGTGTGTCACCGCTCAGGCAACCCGAGGGATTTGAACACTCAAGTGGCAGATTAATTCCAATCAAAAGCGATCAGAGACGAGAAGATAACCACACATTTACTGTGTTGGCAAACAGCGGCTCCTTCTCAGCCCTGATCTCCATAAAATACTTTCCCTTTGTTGTGCAATCACAGCCTGGAACACAAATTGAAGAGGGGCTCCAAATAAGCCCATATTTTCTCCAGGAGCAGTTTGCACAAACACTGTGTTTTCCACATTTGCTTTGTTTGCCGGAATTACAAGTGAAAGCCGGAGCAGCAGAATGGGAGACACTCCCCTGGCTGGAATTACATCCCCTTTTCCTTGGGGTTCCTTCCTGACAGGGTAAATTTGGGGGCTGTTAACGCATTACAAACCACGGAATCTCACACAGCTTTGGCTGTTCAATCTCCCTGCTTCTGCTGCTTCGTTGTGGCCACAATTTAAATCCGAGCAGGAGGGGGGAAATCTTTGTGGTGGGGATGCTGCTGCCCGGCTGGGCTGGTTTTGCTTCCAGTTACCCTGAAAAGGAGAAAGAAATGTCCTTTCTAACTAATTCTAAGTCCACCATCAGGCTTGGAAGCTGGGACTGGAGAGATGCTGATTATTTGATTTAAGGAGATCTTCAGCAGGAAAAGGGAGAGGGAGGGTTGGGTTTAGCCTGCTAATCCCGACTTCCAGGCTCAGCTCCCAGAACCCAGTGAGATACTTCAGGCAGAAACTTTGAACCACCCCTTTGAAAGGATTAAGCTTCTCAGTAGGAATAAGGCACTTTCAACATCTCTAAAAATCCCTGGAAGTGTCCAAAGCCAGGCTGGACAGCGCTTGGAACAACCTGGAGTAGTGGAAAATGTCCCTGCCCATGGCAGGGGGGTGGAACAGGATGGGATTTAAAGTCCCTTCCAATCCAAACCATCCCTGTATTCTGTTTTCAAGGGTCAGAGTCTGCAGCTGGAGGAGATTTGCAGAGATTTTGGCTCCTCGGGCTGCAGACAGTGGGATCAGACAGCACACAAACTGCCCAAAGCCAGCCTGGCCCTCCAGCTGCCACCAGGAAAATTGGGATAACAGAACCCTGCTGCTTTCCTGGGGTGGAGGGAGAAGAAAGACGTTAAAGAGTCAGTGATTCTCCCCATAACACATCCCCAGGGAGCAGAGAAATGAGATTTTTCTCAGCTGGGAAGAGCTCTCCTGACCTGAGTGGCGAACTGGAGCCGATTTGCAGAGCCCAAGGACGGAGCCCTGGGTGCTCCTGCAAAGCTTGCAGGAGAACAAAGGAGGGCTGCAGGAAGCAGAGGTGAGGGCTGCAGGAAGCAGAGGTGTGTCCTGCTGCTGGGAGGTTCAGCTCCCAGCACCTGCAGCAGCCAGGTGCAGCTCAGGTGACAGTGCCCTGCACGTCACCTGCACCCTGCTGCCCGTGGGGGACACCGAGAGCAAAAATCCCTCTGCTCCTGCCGCTGCAGGGAGCTGCAAAATGCAGGTTCTGGAATGCAGGGCTGGGATGAGGTTCAAATCCAGCCTCCCTCCTGTGCCGAGGGCAGATTTCCCCCCTCAGGATGCCCTGGAAGGTCACAGAGCCACGAGATCTGTGCAAGGCCCTGGAGCTTCCCAATGAAATCAGATTCCAGCCTTCCCGCTCAGTCACAACCTGCACCCTCTCCATGGTCCCCAATCCAGGGAAATGTTCAATTTGCAATCTCTCACAATAGGCTGAGTTATTTTTCATCACCTTCCCCTTGCACGAGGCCCAAAGTTGCTGTTTCCAGGCAGTCAGGATTCCCCCATCCATGTATTTCCCTGGATCTTGGTATCCTGAGCCCACCTTGATCTGTCTCTTCCCATTCCTGCTTCCACAGGTGCCACCAAAACTCCACCGAAGTTCTGGCACCTCCATGAGATTCATTCCTGGAGGCAACACAAGAGAAATCATCCCTTAATGCCAGCTTCATTCCCAGCCTCATTCCCAGCCTCATTCCCAGACCCATTCCCAGCCCCATTCCCAGCCCAATTCCCAGCTTCATTCCCAGTCTCATTCCCAGCCTCATTCCCAGCTTCATTCCCAGCCTCAATCCCAGCCTCATTCCCAGCCTCATTCCCAGCCTCATTCCCAGCCTCATTCCCAGCCTCATTCCCAGCCTCATTCCCAGCCTCATTCCCAGCCTCATTCCCAGCCTCATTCCCAGCCTCATTCCCAGCCTCATTCCCAGCCTCATTCCCAGCCTCATTCCCAGCCTCATTCCCAGCCTCATTCCCAGCCTCATTCCCAGCCTCATTCCCAGCCTCATTCCCAGCCTCATTCCCAGCCTCATTCCCAGCCTCATTCCCAGCCTCATTCCCAGCCTCATTCCCAGCCTCATTCCCAGCCTCATTCCCAGCCTCATTCCCAGCCTCATTCCCAGCCTCATTCCCAGCCTCATTCCCAGCCTCATTCCCAGCCTCATTCCCAGCCTCATTCCCAGCCTCATTCCCAGCCTCATTCCCAGCCTCATTCCCAGCCTCATTCCCAGCCTCATTCCCAGCCTCATTCCCAGCCTCATTCCCAGCCTCATTCCCAGCCTCATTCCCAGCCTCATTCCCAGCCTCATTCCCAGCCTCATTCCCAGCCTCATTCCCAGCCTCATTCCCAGCCTCATTCCCAGCCTCATTCCCAGCCTCATTCCCAGCCTCATTCCCAGCCTCATTCCCAGCCTCATTCCCAGCCTCATTCCCAGCCTCATTCCCAGCCTCATTCCCAGCCTCATTCCCAGCCTCATTCCCAGCCTCATTCCCAGCCTCATTCCCAGCCTCATTCCCAGCCTCATTCCCAGCCTCATTCCCAGCCTCATTCCCAGCCTCATTCCCAGCCTCATTCCCAGCCTCATTCCCAGCCTCATTCCCAGCCTCATTCCCAGCCCCATTCCCAGCCTCATTCCCAGCCTCATTCCCATCCTCATTCCCAGCCTCATTCCCAGCCCCATTCCCAGCTCCGTTCCCAGCCTCTCTCCCAGCCCCATTCCCATCCTCATTCCCAGCCTTCCCACTTCACAACCTTCCCTGGCAATTTCCAGGAACGCTTTTACTGCCCCCCAAACCTTCCACAATCAGCAATCAGGTTGTTTTTTTCCTAATTTTGGGTGTAGTTGAATATTCCCGAGGAGATAGCCAGAAACAGGCAGAATCTGACAGGGAAAATCTGACTTCCAGCTCTTTCCACATCCAGAAAGATTGGACACTTGTTACAATGAAAAACCTTAATCCCTGCACAAGGCAGAGGGAAGACAGGGAGATAAAAATGGGATGAAATGCTGGACTTCAAGTTTGGACTGAGCACAGCATTTCTGCAAAACACAAAGTTCCTGCCTGGCCAGCTGTGGGGTGTGAAATCAACGCCTGATTCAGGACTGAAGAGAAAGGGAATAACATTCGAAGCTGGACCAGCAGGGAACACATTCTGCAGGCTGGAAAGAGCAGCTTGCTCTGGGTAATTAATGGGTAGCCAGGGCTAGAGCAGTAATTTTCGGAGCGGTGACCAATTTCCCCCGCGCAGGTTTCCCCTGGGGCATCCTCTGCTCCCTTTGGATGGTCCCTGATTTGAGGTTTGTCGCTTTAGCAAAGTAAACGTTTCAACTTGGAAAAATTATCTGAAATAGCATCAAGGGCCCAGTGTGTGCTTGGTGGCTGCAGAGGAAAAGGGAAATAAAAGGAAGTCCATTCAGGCTCAAATCCAGCTTGGAATGGGCTTCAGAGGAATCACTGGGAGCTTAACTACCTAAAACCCACTCTTGTCCCCTTTCTGGCAGAGCCCGTGGTGACAGCTGCAACTCCTGAGCAGCATTCCATGCCCAGAGACACATGGCCTGGAATAATCCATAATTTAGGTGCAAAAAAAACCATTTCAGAAGATGCCCACGAAATAAACCAGCGCGAAAGTGGTGGCTGGGGAAACCAAAAAAAACCAAAACAAGGCAGACAATTTGCTGCGGTTCCAGAAAGTTGTTCCCCACTAAGAGGGGCTTCACTGCCTGAATAGGATATGGAAGCAAGGCTGGAAAAACGCTTCCTGAGCGCTGTCCAGCTGTGTGCTCCAGCTGAAGGGCTCCCATCAGAGAGCCAGGGCTCCTGCAGAGGCATTTTTAGCCTCCCGGTGATGCTCAGATATGCTGGGGCAGGTGGCCAACGTCCAGAGCAAACCTGGAGGGAGCTGAACACCAGGAATTTCTTTGGCAGATGGGGGGAGGCGGGGAAACAGGTGGAGAAGGAGCAGGACGGGTCCCCACCTTGGCTCTGAACTTGGCAGAAGAAGGGGATTTGCTCTGAGCGCCGTGCAGATGTGGAGCTCAGCGGAGAAGCAGGATGAGCTCAGTTAATAAACACGGGAGCTGATGGGCAGGAGCAGCTGCTCCTCGTGCTGCTCTGCTGACACGGCCGGAACAAAACGCTTTGCGTTCACCGGCCCTCCTGCTCTGAACGCTCCAGTGCCCCATCCAAAGCTCAGCCTCGTCTCCGGCCTGAAAACACGGTCCTGTAGAGCACCTGAGGGGCACAGCACGGGAAATATCAGCGTTTTGTCTCTGCAGCAGCCTGGAGCTGCCCCTAATCGCAGCAAAACTCCGAGCGCATCCAGTGGCTCCGCTCCAAGCTGGCACGGCACAAGGCACCAGGATTTCTCAGACAAGCGCACGAGGGCTGGGGAATTTTAATATCTTCTTCCCCTTACAAGTAATTTCCAGTGTTTATGCTCTGTGGAGCTCCTTAGGAGTGTCAGAGCAGAACAAATGTCATTTTTAATGGACTTGCTAAATCATAAAAACCATTTGGAAAATTGCATCTGATTAAAACATGAAAACGTTCCATTATTCACAGGGCGATCGCAGCAGCTCCAAACAGTGGCAGGAGCGGGCTGCAGAGAAATCTTGGCCCACGGGACTTTCTACCTCAGGAACTAAAAGCAATCCTCTGATCTGCTCCTGCCAAGCGCAGAGGAGTTCTCCTGGAGCGAGGGAACAAAGCTCAGCATCCGTCATTCCATCCTTAATTCTCGTAGGGACGCGGGAGAACGCACGCCGATGTGCATTACGACGCACAGCTCCTGCACTGTCACGGGCAATATTCAAATCCTCCCGAGACGCGGATCACAGCTCCCTCTGGGAGAAGGCCAGGCCAGAATCTCTCGTTTCTAGGGTGCTTGTCACTAAGAATTTTCAGTTTTTCGTCCCAGTTCACCCAAAAAGTGCCTCTTGCTGTATGGAAGGGGAGTGAAAACAGGAAGTTCTGCTCCACACGACAAAGCAGATGTGGCAACGGAGCACAAATTAGAGAGAGGAGCTGCTCTGGAGAGCAACCAGCACTAAAGCAGAAAGGATCCCCGTCAAAACGACGCTGTTCTCCCAGCCTTAGTTCTGCCCGCGCTCTCTAGATGGTGATGCAGAGTAATTAAGCTCCGGTTTACCGAGCATGTAACCTTTGGTAACTGTATATTCTGAGAAGTGACAGCAGATGATTTAGCCAGACATGCCACAGCAAGGTAGCTGCCTACACCCTGCATGTCAAACAAAGCATCAATCAAACCTGCGCTGCTAAGCTGGTATTTCATTTTCAGGGGATTTGGGGAGAGTGTTCCTTCCTAAAGGCTTTTTTCCTTTTCTTTTTTTTCTTGCATTATTTCTTATTGTTAATGGAACTAAATCATGCAGCTTCAGAGGAAGATGTAAGTAGGGAAGCAACGTTATTTTCGGAGAAGCCAAACCACGCCATTTAAACCATTTCACGTGAAAAGGATCCAAGCTTCCCCTGGCTCCAAAGAGGAGCCCGAGCCCTGGTTTTACAGCGGGATTTCCGCGGCAGAGATGATGTCTGCACTGAGCCTGAGCTTCCCAGAGCTGATGATTTCCCTGCTGGGGGCTGTCCCACCCTGCCCTGACCACGTTATCGAGGCCCAGGGCTGTGACAGGAAATCCCGGATTATTCACTGCTCTGATTGCTGCTCGAGATAAAGCAGAGAGGAGATGTTTTAGTGCCTCCAATTCCATGCATTCAATAGGAAACAAACCCTGATCCAGCAGCATTTCCACAGTGGAAGTGCCTCCTGCAGAGAAATTCACCTGCAGCACCTCACCTGGTAAGGATTTAACCAGAGCCAAGGGTTGTTGCACGGATAAATTCATCAAGGCAAAGGTGCTTTGACATCCTTGGATGGAACAGTGGAGCGAAAATCAGGCTCCCAGTGCTGCTGCAGCACTTTCAAACAGCTTCAGAGAGACGCTGAAGTTCAGCTCAGACAAATTTCCTCGCCCTGTGCAGCACGGTTCTCACGCAGAGGTTAATAACTCCTGATGTGTTCTGTGAACTCAGCATTTCTCCGGAATTTCAGCTTGATGTACTGCCCTTTTCACCAGGAACACATTTCTCCCTGCCTGCCTTTCCTCCTGCTAATCAGTTTTATCAACACGGCCCCAGGTGAGGAACGGCGGAGCTGGAAATGCCTGCTTCATGCAGATGGATACCAGTCAACAGGAGCCTATGAACAAGCCCCAAAAACCCAGGATCACAGCTGAGGCAAACCCAAAGAGCGCTGTCAATTTGCACCGGAACGCAGCCTGGCCTTGCAAGTTTATAAGTCTCAGTGCTCTTTAAAAAACAAAGCGTTAAATCATTTTGCCTGGGAGATGAGAATATCAATTATGTTGCTCCGTGTCCTTCCCCACCGGTGCTGATTTGTGCTTCCCCCCTTTCATCCCAGGATTTTTGAGCGTGCGGGAGGGGGGTGGAATTTACAGAGGGGAACAGGGAAAGCTGTGGAGTGCTGAGGGAATCCAGATCCCCGTGTTCATCCCAGCAGAGCCCAAATGCCACTCAGCATCCCGCAAAGCCAATCCCTTCCAGCCCGAGAGCTCGCTCAGCGGTGCTGGAGGGGCTCATTTTCACAGCCAAGCCGCCTGACAGTGGCTCAGCAAGGCTGGAAAGAGATCCCCGTGGCTGCTGGCGAGCCTGAAAAATGCCAGAAAAACATCCAATCCTCCGGATTCCCTGCAAGGAATAACTCCAAGAGAATAAAATGTGGCACGTTATCCTGCAGCTCTGCAGGCAGCACATTTTGCTCCTGCCCAAACAACAGTTTATTTTGAATTTGGAGGTGGTTTTAGGTTAAAAAAATTTAAAATTAAAAAAAAAAAAAGAAGGAAAGAAAAGGCCATCCAAGCTCATTTTGAGACATTTCTCCTGCTGGGTTTGGGCAAAATGGTCTCAGACCTGTTCAGCAGAAGGTCACTGAGGAGCTTTGGCTTCATGAGGGACAAATGTTGTTTTGTAGGGATTGGTGTGTCCAGCTGTAGGTCTGCAGCTGATTCCAGGCATCCCAGCACTAACTGATTTGTATTCCCTGTTCCCGAGCTGCGTTTGGCTCCTTGTCACCCCGGAGAGGCTGAGTTGAGAGTGCTGGGAACAGCTTTCCTTCGCAAAGAACCCTGGAAAAAGGGATGTCCTGCTCCTGGGAAGGTTTGCAGCAAAGCATCCATGGCTGGAGGTGATTAAAATATTCGATATTAATGCTCCTCTCTCCCACATAACATTTCTCATGCTGGGACCTTGTGGCAGGACATCCTCCCCGTCTCTAGCACAGACAGTTGGTGCAGATATGGAAGAGAGAACCCAGGGGCTGAAAGGCCCAGCACGGGGTCATCTCTGGCACCAAAAAGGGCTCAGGTCCCAGCTCAGAATCCACATCTCAGTCTGGCGAGCAGATGTGGACAGAGATAACAGAGATATTCCTGACTGAGAGCCACTGTTTTACAAACTATAAAAGACACACGAGTTATCACGGAGGCAGGAGCCTTCTACACACACACCCTGAGAGTGTGGGGGACTTCTCCCCGGAGTTTGGACGCAGATTCCATGGTTACTTTCCTGGGAATTGAGGGAAAGGATCTCGATGTGTGCCCCACCAACAATTGGATGGTGAGATACATTGGATCCTGCGTTATATTATTTCTTCACTAGCTGAAAAATTGATGGTACCTTTAACCTTGCGCTGTATATACCTACTAGTAGTTTCTTTTATTCTTATTCCTGTGTAGTATATAGTTTAAGTCTTATGTCTGTTAGTTTTGTGTCTATTGAATAAATAATTCATTCTATAATAGACCGAATCAGCCATTATTAAAGAACTTGTGAGCGAAAGTGGGTCTTGAGGTGCTGGGCACCCCAATAAAGCTCCTGCCTGCTGCCAGGGCCTGGGCAAAGGCAGAGACTCAGCCAAACACCCCCATCCATTCCCAACAGACCCAGAGCGATCGACATCCTCAGGCCTTGTTCAGAGCGGGCACAAGGGATGGGCTGAAGGTCAGGCTCAGCCTCAGGGGAGGAGCAGGCTCAGGCCAGCTGGAAACAGCTCTGGAGAATGCTCTGCTTCCTTCCCGCTCTCTTATCCCCCTTCCCTGGAGCTGCAGTTGGAAGGGCGGCTTTTCTGTGCAGTAAAATGAATGATAGAATTGATAAAATAAATGGCAAAAGCGACGGAATGCCTTTCTGGAGCTTTCTTTGTGCTTCAAGAGATGCAGACACCCTCAGGTGAGTGACATTTCTCCCAATCCAAGCATGCCAGGAACAGCTTTACCTGGACAGAACCGGGATAAGTTCCTCCCATGCAGTAAAACGACTCAAAATAATCAATATAAAAAATAATTGCATCCTAGAATCAAGAAGGAGCTATGGAAAGTTCGTCAGCTTCTCCAGGTTTTAATTAAGGAGGGGGGTGCTCAAGGGCTTCTTTACAACACCTTTCCCAAGGGAGGATGGGCAGCCAGCACTGCAAGCATTATTATTATTATTAATATTAATATTAATATTAAATTATTATCCACATTTCTTTCTGTGATGGGACACCCCCAAGTGAGCCCTGCCAGTAAACCTTTAGCAAAGGAAATGAAGGAATCTCCATGAATATCCCAAAAATAACCCCCAGCCAAGGCCAGACCTGCTGCAGACACAGGGGACAGCACAACTTAGAGGACAATAATCATCATTTTCCTCGCCTGCATTCATTCCATAAGATTCACAAGCCAATGGCTTTCCAGCTCATTATTGGAGATCAGCTTCGACCAAAATGGGAAAAAAATCAAGGGTTTCTAAAGAAGCAAGGAATTAATTACACGACAAACTCCACAGGAGAAAGCATCAGCAGTTTTCCTTTTAACTTCCTGCCCTTTCTTCCCCACAACTCCGGTTAATTTTGAGCCAGAGCATTTCAAAGCTCCATTCTCCTGCAGCAAAGCCTGATGGAAACTAATTGATGTGAGAGAAATTCGAGCACGAAGGGGAAAGTGCCTTTCTCCCTATCTATTATTCACACTTCGTGGCGAGAGAACCTCAAAACGTGTGGATGAACTTCCCGTTCATCTTGTCAGCAGAAACTTGCCAAATTCTTGCTCTGGAGACACTTTCTGTCGTTTTTTTTCCCTAAATAGCATGAAGCCATGGGGAAATAAAAACAGGCACGTGGAAAGTGTCAAGGGTTTCTTCAGGCTGGAAAGGGGAATTTGTGTGGAGAACTCAGAGCGTCCTCCAGGATCTGAAAGGGCTCCAGGGGGGCTGGAAAGGGATTCTGGATCAGGAACTGGACAAGGGGAATGGCTTGAAGTGACAGAAGGTAGGTTCGGATTGGATTTTGGGAAGAAATTCTTAATCTGAAGGAGGTGAGGCCCTGGCACAGGTTCCCAGAGAAGCTGTGGGTGCCCCATCCCTGGAAGCGTCCAAGGCCAGGCTGGAGCCCCCTGGGATATTGGGAGGTGTCCCTGCCCATGGCAGAGATTGGAACTGGACCTTTAAAGTCCCTCCCAACCTGAATCATCCTGACATTCCACAGTAACCAGCTAAAAGGGATAAATCAGGAAGCCACAGGCAAGGGGAGTCTCGTCTGCAGCGTTCAAGACACAAAAAGCATTTCCTAGAAATCTCCATCCGCATCCATGCAGCTTCCTCGCGGCACTGAAGGGTCTGGGCTTTGGATTTAAAACCAAGCTTTGGACGGAAAACCAAGCTTTGGCTGGAAAGCACTGACACATTTTGGGGCTCAGGGAGAAATGCTGAGCAGCATTCCTCTCCAGCATTCCCATTTCCTTCTCTCCACATGAAAAAGCTGGTTTGGATTTGGTTTTTTTCCCCCTCTTCAGACTGTGGCATCGAGCCCAGCCAAAACCAGCTATAAACGTCCCCAAGCTGCCAAGATTGTGGTGGGAAGTGGGAAAGTGAGAGAGGAGCTGTGCTGGAAACCCTCGATAGAAAGCCCAGCAGATAAACAGCGAGGAGCAGGGAAATCTGTGCTTGCTCCTCCCAGCCTTGTTTGTGCTAACAAGGGCTGGGTAATGAATTCCTGTGAAGTGGCCTCCTTTCCTGGGAAATCATTCAGGCAGACAGGTGCAGCTTGAAGGAATATTTATCTTCTTCTGGCTGGGAGGCTCTTCAGGGACCTGTGGGGACGTCCCTGGAGGTGTCCCAAATGCGGGCAGGGGAGGTTGGATCTGCTCAGGATCTGTCCCAGCTCAGTGCCAAAACCAAAACTCAGTATCCCCATAAAATATCCCATAAAATCTTGTTGGTCTCCATGGGGTTCATTTTATCCCTTTGAAAAGTCCATCCCTAAATTGCTCGAAGGTCGTCAGGACTGGATTACCTTGGAGGTCTTTTCCAATCTTGGCAATCCCGTGAAGCCCTGAGCTCGTGGATTTGGGGTTCTGAGTGCCCCTGGCTTTGTGTGAGGATCCAGGCCTGGCTGGGCTGCTTTTGCCCCCCCAGGGCTCTGCCACCACCTCAGCTCCTCTGCCCTGCCGCTGCTGGCAGCTAAAAATCCCATTTTTTGTTCACCAGAGGCTCAGGCTTGAACTCAGCACTCGTCATCTCAGCTCCTTGGTGGATGAATGCTCTCCCTGCCACTCTCAGCTGTCACGAGGATTTGTATCTGCCTTCATTACATCCCTCCCCGTCACGGGGTAATTAAATCCGATGTTGCTATAAGTCTCACTGAGCAAAGGAAAATTCACCAGATTAATCAGAAGATCTTTCAGAAAAGGTTCTAAAAATATTCTAAATAGACCAGAAAAGCAGATGAGTGGCATTCTCGTTTATTACCGAGCCAGGCTCTGGATACAACAATCAATTGGGTTGATAGATAACACAGCTTCTTCTGCCTCTCCTCTTTCATTCTGGAAGCTCTCATTCAGAGCCAGATCAAGACACAATTCTCTCTGTTATTGTCTCTCTCACCCCCTGAGCTTATTCTGGCCTGTGTGCTCAGCATTCTCTCCAGGGATGTGCTGTTGTCA
Source organism: Callaeas wilsoni (assembly GCA_013398955.1). Taxonomy (NCBI): domain Eukaryota; kingdom Metazoa; phylum Chordata; class Aves; order Passeriformes; family Callaeidae; genus Callaeas; species Callaeas wilsoni. The sequence goes on from VWPU01010452.1 coordinate 27,179, forward strand.
TGACTTTGAATTAGGTTTTTCCCTTCTCCTTGTCCCCATCCTGCAATAATTTTTTTTTTTTTTTTTTTTTTTTTTTTTTTTTTTTTTTTTTTTTTGAGCACGTGTGTCCCTCACACACTGCTCAATCCCGTCCTTCCAGCAGTCTGGGAGAGTTTTGCTGCTGCTTTCAGGGCCATCATGATGTAATTGCAGACATGAAATAGGAAATTCTCAGATGGTTCTCAAGGCTTTTTGGTTTTTGTTTGTTTGTTTGTTTGTTTTGGTTTTTTGTTTGTTTGTTTGCTTGGGGTTTTTGTTGTTGTTGTTGTTGGGGGGTTTTTTTGTTTTGTCTTTTTGCACGAGCCTGAGCTGGCTTTCCATGATTCATAATTTGATATTTGCAAAGCAGTTCTTTAAACCCCCCCTCATCTTTGCTCCTGGCCACTTCATCCCTGATAGAAATGCTGGCCTTTCTCCATCAGCTCAAATTCATCCAGGCTGTTTTTAAGGATAACGTCCCAAGGGGTTTTTTGGCCAGCTGATGTCCTGACTTTATTGTTTCCTGCCTGTCACAGTGGCACAAGTCTGACTGGGCAAAACTTCCAGCTCATTTACGTCAAGAACTGAAGCAGCCACTCGTCATCTGCAGCTGGGCCAAGTGAGCCGTGACAGAGGGGATGGAAATATTCCCACTGGAGCAGCCAGAGAGCTCAGATCCAGGGAAACGTCCCTGCTGAGATCAGTGTCGCTTTAGCTGCTGCTGAGAACATTTATTATAAATGTATCATGCAATAAAATAAGGCTTTGCTTCTCACGGTGGAAGTGACCTTGCAAAGGCAGGAGAGGGTGATGGAACTCTCTGTGCCTGTGAATTCCTGCTCCAAGTCAGAACCATCAGTTCCTGAGGAAATCCAGGTGCTGTTTGTTGAGTTTGGGGCAGTCCTGCAGAGCTGGTGCCACCTCTGCACCCTCTCCAAACCTGCTCCTGCATTCCCCTTCCGTGGAAAATCCCAGCACCAACAGCAGCCAGCTCACACCCGGAGAGGAATTCAGAGCTCCTGACTGCTCCCGTGGCTGCAACGCGACCTCTGGGAGGGCAAATCTTCCCAAAATTAAGAAATAAACCGGTGCAAGGTCCGGAGGCAGCCAGTCTGCAGCAGATTGAGCAGGTGTATCCCGATCAGGTGTGCCCTGAGAGCAGGGGCAGCGCGAGCCGGGCGCTCGCCTGCCAGCTGGAAATTACCTGCGGGGAGAGGGAGGCAGCACTGCGGGAAGGAAAGGATATTAAAAACACGGCCTCATGTTTCAATGCCAAAATTATTAGGAAAGCAAAGGAAATAGGCTGGAAAGCTGCACAATCCCTCTCAGCCGCTGGATGCGGCTGCACTGGGGCAGACCGGCGGGGCCAAGGTTGAGGGAGCTGCCATTCATCATTTTTGATTTAGTGCTGCCCAGACAAGAGGAACTCGCATGATCCATGGGCTGTATATTCTTCTATTGATCTCCCAGGCTTGGTTTGCTAAACTCCACATCCATCACCCCCCAGCCCCGCGCCAGCTCCCGGGAGAGGCAGCTGAAGAGGAGCCACCGTCCTGTCCCCAGGGCCAAGGTCCAAATGCCACCGTCCTGTCCCCAGGGCCAAGGTCCAAACGCTCGGTGAGAGCCCAGGACTGAGGCTGAGCCACTGCCCGGGTGATGGATGGGCAGCATTTCCAGGCACTCCTTTCTCACTGCTCCTGGAAAGGGCAGGAGCAGCCTGGAGGAAGCTGTGCTCCCAATCCCACACCAACTGACGGGGAGGGAGAATTCACCTCCAGCTCGCCCCATGCCTCATCCCACTCCCACTGAATTTAACTTTAAAATACTTCCTCCTCCCAAAGTAGAGCTCTGAGCTTTCTTTCCAGCTTGGCCACGGCCTCAGCATGAGGTTTTTAGGGATATTTCGCTCCAATTTCACCACTCTCTGTTCCTATCCCTGACTCCAGTCCTTTGCCAAGGTATGTCCGAGCGGGGGACACGAGGAGTGAGAAGACAGCTGGTGAAACAAATGCAAATCCCTGTCTACACCTCCTTAATCTGTTTTCTCCTGTATTATCCCTGCCAGCAAGGACTATTTCTGGCCTGGGCTGGCCTGGCTGGGGAGGGCTGAGTGGGCAGAGGGAGGCTCGTGGTGCAGGCAGCAATAAAATCTAAAAGCGTGGTTGAGCTGGTGCAGATTTGAAGCTAAAGAGTCAGGTTTTTGTGACTGTAAAGTCATTTCTTAACTCTCAGATGGTGGGATGAGACTTAATTCAGAGGACAGACTGATGGTCGTCACGTGGGAGCTCTTTACACGTTCACCAGAACAACTGAAATCCTCTTTGCCAAAGAATTTGTGGCAGTTCCCACAGCTCCTCTTCACTGCCAGTTTCTCTATGGGAAGAGGAAGGGTTTTTTGGGATCACAGAGTGGTTTGGGTTGGAAGAGATGTAGAGATCACCCCATGGCAGGGGCAGGGACACCTCCCACTACCCCAGGGTGCTCCAACCTGGCCTTGGGGACTTCCAGGCTTGGGGCAGCCACAGCTTCCCTGCCCCACTACAGAACCAGCGCAGAATGGGGTGACCTAAACATCCTTCACAAACCCCAAAGTTACTGCCCTGTCCCACTACAGAACCAGTGCAGAATGGGGTGACCTAAACATCCTTCACAAACCCCAAAGTTATTGCCCCATCTCACTACAGAACCAGTGCAGAATGGGGTGACCTAAACATCCTTCACAAACCCCAAAGTTATTTCCCCGTCTCACTACAGAACCAGTGCAGAATGGGGTGACCTAAACATCCTTCACAAACCCCAAAGTTATTTCCCCGTCTCACTACAGAACCAGCGCAGAATGGGGAGACCTAAACATCCTTCACTAACCCCAGAGTTATTTCCCTGTCCCACTACAGAACCAGCGCAGAATGGGGAGACCTAAACATCCTCACAAATCCCAAAGTTATTTCTCTGTGGCCCCAATCCCAAGCAAGAACAACCCCAGGCCAAACTCAAGAAAACCAGGGGCAGTTTTGCCCCAAACAAGGACTAAGAAAGAAAACACCAACGAATCACTTCAGGATTCATCTCCCACCTGTCCAGGCAGCATTTTCTTCTGCTGGGATCTGCAAAACGTCTCAGGAAGGCGCTGGTGGATCTGACAGCCCCAAATCCACCACCTGAGCTCTTCCAGCGGCTCCGGAAGGATCTCTGCAGAAATCCTCACAAAGCCTCTCCCCCGCCCCTTTCTGGTAAGAGATGCATGTGTGAAAAGCACAGAGTTTTATTCATTTTCTCCCTTTCTGACGTTCCAGGTGCAAGAAAGGAAGCCAGGGATGAAGGGGCCATGTGGGTTAAGAGGAATCTCTCAGAGAGATGGAGAGAGAAAAAGGAGAAGTGAAATCAGACATTATCAGATCATCTCCAGTTGCCCTCCCGGTGCAAGGAAGAGCCACGTCAGGACTCAAGGAGTGTTTAAAAACCTCTAAAGGCTCCAGGGGAGAAGGGCTGGCTGGGGAGGGAGGAATGGCCCTGCCTTCCAGGTGCCACGCCGGGAAATCTCAAAGTTTCGGAGGAAGCTGAAGGTGGGTTCTGAGAAAAAAGGGGTTTAGACAACCCCACAAGCTGAGCGTGTTCTGCTCCCCCGTAGGAGGGTTAAACACCCTCCAGCAAAGCCTCCCAAGGATCCCAAATATTCCCTTTGGAGCTGAGGAGGGCAGAGAGGAGATGCTGCCACAGCCCGGGAACGCGTGGTGGGTTCAGCATAAAAGCACACCCAGGGCACAGCCAGAAATAACCTCGTTCGGAGGAAAAGCCATGATATAAATGTTAAATTTAGAGGAAAAAAGAGCTGTTTACCTATTCCCAAACAGCCCCACTATTAACCAATTACCGAGAGGCAGCTCAGAGCAGCAGCTTGGCCGTTCGAGTTGAGTATTCCAGGGCCTGCTAATGGAAGATAAATTCATGTCTGGAAAATTGGATGCAATTAGAGCCATTTTAGCAGGAGTTCACAATGGAGCTGACCTTTGCTTCCACATGCAGGGGGCCAACACAGAGATGACGTCTGATATTATTTTATTTGTTGTGGGAAGAAAGCTTTTGTGCTGGCGAGTACCAGAACAGCCCACCTCAGCAGAGAACAACACGCTGGGAACTGGGGCTAGAGACGGGGCTGGGGTTTAAAATTCCTAAATTCGAGTCTCACCTTTGCCATCAGCTCAGTGGGACAGTGACTTTGCCCCTCTGTGACTGGTTTTAGCCGTCTTTAAGGCTTGGCTGACTCAAAAATCCCTCATAGCTCCCAAATTTACCCTGATTCCTGCCGGACACTTCGCTTCTTTGCTGGTGGCACCTTCACGGGCAGTGATCACCTTCCACCGAGAACCCCCCTCGGGCAGTCTGGTGGGAAATCAGATCACTCCAGTGAGGAATTTCCTTTTCTAGGATAAATATTTGGGGTCTTTTTCCAAGCCAGAGCAGTCCTTAGCAGGTAACAGCCTCTAACAGCACTGCTGGGGTGACTTCAACCACCACAGCCGTGAAGAAAAACCTTCGTCTGCGGCCACTCAGGACTGGGTGGACATCAAAGCCATCTCTCCTTGCATTTCCATGCTTAAACACCTATTTTTGTTTTCCCGTGCTGCTTTGAGCACCCAGCAGTGCTCCCCAGTCCTGTCTCTAACCTCGGGGTCTGCAGCTACCAGGCAAAACTCTCGCAAAGTCTGGCGTCGTGGGCTTAATACCCAAAGTGCTTATTTTAAACACAGACTGATGGCTTTTCTCCGAGATAATGATGATTGATTCTGTTTTCCATCCTTTGTCAAGGCTCAGCACATGCCTGGAATTTTAACTAGTCCTTCTTCTGATACTTCCATGCATCCATCTGTTCCTCTGGATCTCTCTCAGCCTCCTGCTTTAAATAATGAACTTTGCCACGCTCAGAACAATCTATTAATAAATAACAATCCCGGAGATTACACAAGCCAATTAATAGTAAAGCAGCCTCAGGGGCTGGGGTGAGGGATGCTGTTGAGGAGGGGAGGGCGGGAGGGGGGTGGAGCTGACAGTCCTTGGGCACAGAGGATTTTTGGGACCCTCCACAAGGGCTGGGGGCAAAGCTGTGCAAATAAACAAACTCCAACCGTGCCAGGGAGGGAGCAGGGCTCTGTCAATGCTGACATTCCTCCAGACAAAGCTGAGGTTTCGTTTGCAGCTCCAGTCGAGGCACAAGCGAAGGGGAAGCCCAGCTCCCTCAGCACCGAGAATTCAGCACCATGCAGGAGTTTTTTGCTCTAACTTGTTCGAGCGGAGCACAAAAATAAAAGTTCTAAATCTGCTCTGCCCTTTTCTCCCTCTCAGCCCCTGAGTTTCAGCTCCCAGGACTCAGATGCAGCAAAGCCCAGCTGGGGTGGCCCATCCAAAATCCCAGTTCGAGGCTTGCCCACCCTGCTGGGGGACACAGGAAGCAGACAGTGACAGCGGGGAGCAGCAGAAGGGTCACGAGGGGCACGTTCTGCCTCCCTCCAGCTCCACGGCCAGGGCTGGGGCACAGGAGCTCCGTGGAGTGGCTGAGCCCATCCACGCTCCAGGGAATGAAGCAGCCCCAGCTAAACACAGACAGGATTTGGGTTTTCTGATGTCCTCCCTGAGGTGGCTCCTGCCCCTCTCCTGCCCCTCTCCTGCTCCCTCCAGCTCCACGGCCAGGGCTGGGGCACAGGAGCTCCGTGGAGTGGCTGAGCCCATCCACGCTCCAGGGAATGAAGCAGCCCCAGCTAAACACAGACAGGATTTGGGTTTTCTGATGTCCTCCCTGAGGTGGCTCCTGCCCCTCTCTCCTGCTCTTCCAGCGGGCAGCACTCGGGAATCAAACACGGGAGGTGGAACATGGGAGGTTGTCTTGGGGTGATTCTATGACAATTCTGGATTCCCCATGGCCTGCTGGATCTCTGGTGAACCTTTCAATTGCAAAGGGGGGGAGAGAAGCCGAGAGAACTCTTCAAAGCGGCCAGCTTGACCTTGCATCTAGAATGTTTGCAGTCTTTTCTCTCCCGATCTGACAACATTTGTTGGTTGGAGGAGTTTTGCTCTCTAGTCTCTTCGGCTTTCAGCGGAGAAGGGACTGTGATCTGCCTCAGCGGCTTCTGTTCCTTTTTGGACTGTTTTTGGCTCACTTTTCATCCGAGACCAGCTCCCATCTCCGGCCCTGCTCGGCGGGACCCTCCAAGGGGGATCGTCAGACCCTGCCTGGCCCGGCCCAGCTCAGGACTGCAGGTTTTACCTACAGAAAGAACTCTAAAATCCACAGTCCTCTTCTTGGCGACAGGGGAGGGGGTTTCAATATCCTTTTTTCCCCGTGACAGCGGGGGACTCTGTTTGTTAAATAAATAGTTTTTTTCACTTTCACTCGAGAAATTATTTTCCCGAACCCATGGGGGAGGTGCTGCCGGGGCCTGCTTGCCTGGCAGGCAGGAGAGAGAGAGAGAGACGCCTCTTTTGGGTTGTTTCCTCCAGGATTTGTGTCCAAACCGGCACAGAGGTGCCAGCAAAAGGCACCTGAGCGAGCAGCTCAGAGGTGCAGGATGCAGCAGGTCAGAAAACGGTGCTGTGATACCCCAGGCTACTCTGAAAGCCACAATGAAGCTCATTCCTCAGGGATGAGCAGCTGGCAGCTCTCCGTGTGCGGCGCCGCGGGGACGTGGAGCATCCCCACGGAGCAAAGGGTGGCTCTGCGGGGCCGTCCCCTCTCCAGCACCATCCCCTGGACTCCTGGGCATTTGGGAAAGGTCCAAACCCTTGCCTGAGCCACACTGAGCTTCGCCGAACGTTGAGCACACGTTCAGCTGAACGCTCTGCCAATATCTGCATTTACTGTGTTTGCCATCTCCTCTGTTCCTCTTAGATTTGGTCTTTATTCTCCTGTCCTCTCCTCCTTTCCCTTCCATCTCTCAGTCCTGCTCCTCTGGGGTTTTTTCCCCTCATTTCTCCTCCTCCCTGCCCTCCACAATGACTTAATCTGGCAGGCAGCGTGACAAGCCAGGGAATCGAGCACGGAGTTTTCCTGCGCTCCAGATCCATTTGAAGATTCCTTCCCAGCTCTCAAGCCCCAGATTCAATTTCCCTCTGACATAACAACAGAATTAGTCTCGTATTGTCATAGGTAAATTACTCACAAGCCTGGTGTCAGGAGAGAGGGGAAAAAGAGGGAAAAGAGACAAGAGCAGGATTCAAAGGAAGGTGCGAGTGTGACAAGCAACAACAGAATAACAATAGAGACCAGTGGGTGACATCGATCACAGCTGACAAACAGGGACAAAGCCAGCTCTGGATCAAACACAAGAATTATTTACCTCTTCTTCCCCCAGCCCCTGAGCCATTCAGCCTCATTCTGAGCATTTCTGCGTCGTGCAGAGGACACATAAAGTCTAAATAACTCTGAGATTGATAAATACTGTGTCTGATTGAGCTTAGGAGGGCGAATTTTGATTCTTTTTCACAAGACACCATTCGCAGGAATGCCCTGAGCTGGGAGAAAGGCTGGGATGAGAGCACGCCGGGCTCATGAGCAGGCAGGACACGGCAAGCTCTCAGGCTGGCAATAAAATTGAAAGCATTCACATTAAAAAAAAAAAGGGGACAAGTAGCAAATCAACAAAAACTCCTCTGTCTTCACGCCCTGGCCTTTAATTCCTGTCTGCACCCAGAGCAATCAGCTGGGGCTGTAACTCCAGGACAGCAGCGCTGACTACAAAACACTCAATATTTGTCATGGAACACTATTTCTACCTGGTTTTTGGGTTTTTTTTCTCTGCTCTGATGTTCCATCACACATCAGGGGCACATCAGACACTGCCTGTCCCTGCTGATTGTCATTGGAATGTCCCAGCGCCGCGGGGAGACAGGGGGGTGGCAGGAACGGGAATTCTCCCGAGCAGGAGCCATCGGAGCCTTCACATCTCGTCTCCCTCCTCGTCCACCAAGCTGCTCCTGGGAATGAAGCAGCCCGAGCTAAACACGGACAGGATTTGGGTTTTCTGATGTCCTCCCTGAGGTGGCTCCTGCCCCTCTCTCCTGCTCTTCCAGCGGGCAGCACTCGGGAATTAAATACAGGTAGAACGTGGGAGGTGCCAGCAAAAGGCACCTGAGCGAGCAGCTCAGAGGTGCAGGATGCAGCAGGTCAGAAAACGGTGCTCTGATACTCCAGGCTACTCTGAAAGCCTCAATCAACCTCATTTTTTTAGGGATGAGCAGCTGGCAGGACGCTCCCAAACCCCAGGAACCCCAACATTTCTCATGGGTGCTCCTAAGGGAGAGAATTCAGAGGAAACGTTGATCTGGGTGACTGTTGGCTGCTGGGTGACACCCCTAAAGCCCCAAACCAGGACAGAGAGAGCCCCGGAGGTTCTAAATACCAGGGGGGAGGGAAGTCCAGACCAGAGTCACTGCAGAGCAATAAGTCCCAGCTTGAGAGAAGCTGAACTTCACACCAAAGCCAGGCTTTATTTGCCTGTTGACAGAATGAAGGGCTTTGTTGGTCTTTCTAACCCACCCTGAGACTGTAAAGGTCTCTCTAATCTGCCAAAGGCAGAACAAAAACTGGGGGCTTAAAGCTGAAGCAATCCAGGCTGGAAGGAGGACATGAATTTTTTTTATTTTTTTTTTCTTCCAGAAAAGAATATGGATTGTGTCCCTCAGTGCCTTCAGTCAAAACTGGCCATCCTAAACACCCACAAAAATAATGAAAACAAACCCAGAACCCTTTCCCTGAGGAAATTACAAGCTAGATGAGAATTATCAATATTTTTTCCTGCCTAGCTATGCACCTGACATTAACATCCTTTTTGCTTTTAAAAATCTGCAGAAAATGCCACTGATTTTTGGATCCCCCCACTGGTTTGGCTCAGAATCAGCTTGAGGAAAAAAAACCCACCCAAAGTTAGGAAATTTGAGCTACCAAACGAAGAGCATTTGATGTGAGTCCCATAACGAGCACAGCCTGGAGAAGCCTGAGTGCTTACTGAGAGCTGTGATGTTCCTGGCCAAAATTCGGGCTGATTTCAGGCCTGACTCTTCCCCTAACTCCCAGTCCCGTCCCGGAATGCCCATCCCGGCTGGATGAGGTGCCTGAAGCATTTTGCTGCTCCATTCCCTCGGCACAGACAGAGGCAGCTGCAGGTCCCCTCCTGACCTCATCCACGGAATTTTTTTCCTATCCCAAGCCTGTTTTGACACCCTGCAGGATTTGGGGGCATCTCCCACCGCTGGGATGGGCACTGTCACCTGACAAAGGTGTTTTAGCACTGGAATTCAGGCAGGTTTGCCCAAAGCTGCTTCGACGCCCCGACAGATAAAATCCATTTCCTTTTTCAAAGGAAACTGAGAGACATGGTGGTAAACTCAGCCATAAAAAATTAAACAGCTTTTCCGGCAGTAGGAATGGGGTAAACTGGCAAAGAAGAAATTTCAGTTTGAGGGCACCTTTTTTTTTTGATTGCCTCTTCCAGCCCAGCCCTCACTGGGGAAGGGATTCTTTCTCCATCTCTGCTGAAGGTCCGACCTCCCTGGGCAAATCCTTTCTCCTCAGTTTTGTCTGGAGCTCCCAGGCAGGGTCACACAGCTGGAGTCAGTCCAGCTCAGGATTCATTTAGGTGGAGCACCAAGAAGCAGTCAATAACAGGAGAGAAGCTCTGGAATTGTCCGGAGCACTCCTCCGCTCAGCCCGGGGATCCCTGCAAACCCAGAGCCATGGGAACCTCTTGGAAATTCACATTTTCTCAAAGGCAGAGGCTGGGCTGACTTTGAAATCACCTTTTCCAAGCACTGCCTGAACACCCCACTCCTCTGCTCCTTCCTCCCGGGAGGTGCCAAAGCCCCACGGCAGAACTGAGGGAAGTTTGCACAGCAAAAAGCTGGAAGATCTCTCTTCCCTCCTCCTTTTCCCCCCTTCCATGAATAACATCAGCCATTGACCTTTTCAAGCAGGGTACTTGCTGTAAAATACGAGTTCCAGTCCTCGGCAGTGCCAGTGGAGGAAGGCAGGGGCTGGGGAGAAGCCTCATCCCGCTGGCACGGCAGGGAAAGGGCTCTGTGCTTGCAACAACCCACCGGGAGGTTTTATGACTCTGTCTCTGGCATTTAAAATTAATATCGTTATTAAGAGAGAGATTGTTTTACAGCATAATGGCTTTTTAACAAGGTGAATGCCACCAAGCCCTGCCTCAGAGGAGAAAAAGGGGGGAAAAAAAGGAGTTTGGAGGGGCTCCATGGAGTTGTGCCTCCTGAAGAGGTCAGCGGTGACAGAGGAGCTGCAAGGACCAGCCTCCCCCAGGGAAGAGATTCTCATTTCTGTCCCTGCCGTATTGTTCACCCTCTGCCTGTGCCCTGCAGAGCATCGGGGCAGGCTTAGCCCCCAGGGTGCTGCCAGCCTGGGCAGCGACAGCTCCAGGGCTGCCCAGCCCTGCCCTCACCCGGGCCCTCAGCCCCCCTCCCCTGCCCTCGTCTCCTTGCCTATCCTAAAAATGGACCCAAAAACGGCCCTTCCTCGTGTGAACAGCTCCTGCCTCGTGCGGCACAGCCCATCCCTGCAGCTGCAGCCCAGCATTCATTTCGTTCACTGCTCCTTATTGCTGCATTTATGATGATTTTTTAAATTTTTTTTTATTCTATAAACCAACAAACAAGCAGTAAGACACACCAATTTTGCTGCTGGCTGCGTGGCTGCTGGAACATTTTTTGCAGAGCCACCAGGTTGATTTCTGCTGACTCTATTCACATCAAAATCCCTAAAAAAAGCCTCATGGACTCTGCTTCTTCTTCCAGAGGCTGCAGAGGTGCCAACGCTCTGAATGAAGAAGTCTCAGGGAGCTGGGTTCTCTCCTGGCTTACCCTGGTTTAGTCTGGGATTAGCTTTGCAGGATGATTTCCAACCAGGGTGTGATTAAATCCCTGTTTGTGCAGGGACACTTGGAGCATTGGGCAGCATTTATTTGGTGAGCAGAGTTACAGAGTAATAAAAACAATGCCCAGCAGGACAGCGAGGCCAACCTCTGGCAAAATGCTGAGCTTCCAGGCCCTGGAATCTTCATTCCAGGAGCACTGGATGCTTTTAGCCGTGATTTGCTGGACGGTGGCCACCTCGCCAGGCAGTTTGCCTGATGCTATAACAATAACCACATTATTTGCAACATCACAAATCTTTCCCTCCTCTGCAGCCGAGCCCAGCAGAGGACATGGATCATCAGCTCAGTCATTAATAAAGGTATTGAGTAGCTGAGGACCAAAATGATCCATCCCTGGGGAGATGCTTTAAACAGCCTCCTCCGGGGATGCTCGGCTCTGCTCCAGAGCCTCTCCTCCACCTCGCACCCACCCCGTTAATTCCGCCTCAGGAAAGCTTCAATTCCACCTCAGGAAAGCTTCCCTTAAATCAAAACGCCACCTGAGACCAAGCCCTGAGAGGAAAAGAAGGATGTGCCTCCAGCAGTGCCTCCCACAGCAGGCAGGTGTGTTCACCTGGAATAAAGGCATCTTCCTCCACCCCTCTTACAGCTAAGTTGTCAGGTTTGTCTTCTTCCACGAATTTTCTGGGACAAAAAGAAGGAAAACTGTTTGGTTCCTGATGGAAGGGAAATTTGTGCCACCACCTGTGTATTGTCTCAACGCTGGTGTTTTTGTCCAGGGTTTTGTGTGTCAGAGCACCTAAAAGATCCCAAAAGGAAGAATTTCCTGTCCTTTGAAGGCAATAGCTGATGTCCAGCTGTGCTGGACAGGGCTTGGAGCAACCTGGGACAGTGGAAGGTGTCCCTGCCATGGCAGGGGGTGGAAATGGGTGGCCTTTAAGGTCCCCTCCACCCCAAACCATCCCGGAGCTCCACGGCCCTACTCTGCTCCCAAAATAAAGGCACCGAGACCTCTCAGGAGCCAAGGCGTTCATTTAAATCCAGCGGCTCGGTTTGATCGGACCCACCTCAGAGGACTCTCTGCTGCCTCACATTTGTTTTATTTTTATCCCCTGCTCCATCCTGCCAGATCAGCCACTCTGTGCGGGCAGCACAGCTTTGCCCTCACACTGCCGCCCTCCCCACCTGCTCTGGCCTTCTCGTGCCCTCCTTCAAGCCTTGCTGGTCTCAGGAGGCTCTGGCAGAGCACGGGCAGGTGAGGGCTGGGAAGGGTTTTCACCTTCACCCGCGGGGCCACTCGGGCACGTGCCAGGCTCGGGGACATGCCAGGCTTGGGGACGCGCCAGGCTCGGGGACGTGCCAGGCTCGGGGACGCGCCGGGCTCGGGGACGCGCCGGGCTCGGGGACACTTCGCTCACCTTCCCCAAAGGCTGATCAGCTCCTGCAGCTGCCAGGCAGCAGGGCTGGCCTGGAGCCAGAGCTGAGCAAGGGCACAGCGAGCTCACGTCTGTCTGCAGCCACCCAGGGAGAGGCTCCTGCTCAGGGGGATGAATTTAAATGAACGCCTTGGCTCCTGAGAGGTCTCGGTGCCTTTATTTTGGGAGCAGAGTAGGGCTGTGGAGTGCCAGGATGGTTTGGGGTGGAGGGGACCTTAAAGGCCACCCATTTCCACCCCCTGCCATGGCAGGGACACCTTCCACTGTCCCAGGTTGCTCCAAGCCCTGTCCAGCACAGCTGGACATCAGGTATTGCCTTCAAAGGACAGGAAATTCTTCCTTTTGGGATCTTTTAGGTGCTCTGACACACAAAACCCTGGACAAAAACACCAGCATTGAGACAGTACACAGGTGGTGGCACAAATTTCCTTTCCATCAGGAACCAAACAGTTTTTCTTCTTTTTGTCTCAGAAAATCCGTGGAAGAAGACAAACCTGACAACTTAGCTCTATCACGGGTGGAGGAAGATGGCTTTATTCCAGATTTCTCAAGTCCGTGTTGCTGTTGCTCCTTCCTAAAATGGAAACCCCACGGAGAAGCAGCACCCAGACAAACCTGGATAATCTGGAGAGGTTTTATTTCCCTGGCAGTGAAACTTTTCCTTTTGGCAAGTGTGACCAAGGGGTTAAATTCAGCATAACCAGACAAAAGCGGGACTCTTCACCTGCCTGAAGTTAAACATGCAGGTGCCGGCACTTCGGGAGATGTCAGCAATTCCCGATTTTCCTTCATCCTGCCCTGTCTCCCAAACTCTGCTGAGCACTGAGGCGTGAGGGACTGGCAGTGCCCAAAACCAGCAGAGCACAGCACCTCTCTGCTCCGCAGGCAGCCGCCACTCCGGGATTCTTTGCCAGGAGAGGGAATAAATAAGCTCTGAGTGACAGAGTTTTTAACAACAAAATCACTCCACGGACAGAGTGTGTAATGAGTTCCAGTCAGAGCAAGTTATGGAGGAATAATTTTCTACTACCTGGAGCTAGCAACCACTTCATGGGTGCTTTTTATTCCTGGGTTGTAAATTGATTTTATACATCATTTATCAATGGAGGCCTGGCTTTATAATGGGGATATTTTAATATTTATGCCTCTCCACCCGCATGCTCAGCAAACAAATGGGAACAATAGGACATGGTTGGTGTTACAAAGTCCCTGCTCCCAGGTAAGGGTGATGGAGGTCTGCAAGTGACAGATAAACCCGGGGAAATTTGATTATGGGATGCATAGAGAATGCCTCCCGTGTTACTGGAGAGGATTAAAGAAGTGCTGAGGGCTTAAGTTTTGCCTTGCATTTCCATATATTGGCTTTCCAGCGCAAAGGAATCCTCAGAGGGACCCACAGGAGCCCACGAGACCCACGGCAGATCCAGGAGAAATCCCGGTCCCCAGGAGCTCGGGGCACTGGGGGGATGCGATCCAACACCTTGGGCTGTTGGAGTGCAATGATTCCCTCCGGGTCACACCAAAAAAACCCCACCTGAATGCACACAGCATAAACCCCCCACGATCCCCTCCGTCCATAAACCCCCCCCGGTCCCCTAACTCCATAAACCCCCCATGATCCCCTAAGTCCATAAACCCCCCCCGGTCCCCTAACTCCATAAACCCCCCACGATCCCCTAATTCAGCAAAGGCTGTGCCTCCTGTCCTGCGGGCAGAATTCGGCTGCTCTGCAGCTGGGGGTGGGTGGGCAGCAAATCGTCCTTGCAGCACCTCCAAACGCTGCCCTCTCCTTGCTCACCCCTCTCTAATTTTCATTTTCAGTGTTTCGCCTGCTGGGGAGCAGCCATCCTGAGCGTTTTCTGAAAAACCCGTTCCATGCCTCTGTTTATTTTCATCAAATCTGTAAATAAATCTGTAAATAAGACCCCTGCCAAGCCCCTTCCCTCGTGCTCTATCGCAGAGCGCTCACCCGGGGCCCCTGCGGGAAGATCTCGTGCTAAACCCCACAGCTCCAGGGATGGGACATTAATATTCAGCGGAGAAACTGGGAAAACACATTTACTCCCCACTCACAGCCAAAGCTGTTCTTCAGGCAGCTACTTCATCTGTGGTCACCGTGCTATTTACTCCCAGGAAGGAGATGGATGCTCAGAGCTCTCGAGCTCGTTCAGTTGCCAAAAAAAAATCCAAAAAACCAGACTTAATTTAGGCTTAATTCATGCTGGTGTAAGTCAGAACCACGCGCACAGGGTGGGAACAAACCCCGTGCGCTTTGGGGTGAGGATACGCCTCTGCAGGGCCATAAACACTGCCACCGCACTAATTATCTCCCCGTTAATGATGCTGATGAGGCAGCCTCTCTGCCCCGGTAAACACCCCTTTGTTTATCCGCGCCGGTGCAATCGGGCAGCGCCACAACCCCAGCCACCAACAGCGAGGCAGGAGCAGCTGAAACACGACTTTCCTTCTTTTCCCCCACACTTCGGGCATCACAGGTAACGCTGATCACAGGTAATATTCAGCACCGGTAACATTCAGCACAGGTAAAACCAATCACAGGTACCACTAATCACAGGTAACACTAATCACAGCTAATATACATCACAGGTAAAACCCATCACAGGTAACACCAATCGCAGGTAACGCTGATCACAGGTAATATTCAGCACCGGTAACATTCAGCACAGGTAAAACCAATCACAGGTACCACTAATCACAGGTAACACTAATCACAGCTAATATACATCACAGGTAAAACCCATCACAGGTAACACCAATCGCAGGTAACGCTGATCACAGGTAATATTCAGCACCGGTAACATTCAGCACAGGTAAAACCAATCACAGGTACCACTAATCACAGGTAACACTAATCACAGCTAATATACATCACAGGTAAAACCCATCACAGGTAACACCAATCGCAGGTAACGCTGATCACAGGTAATATTCAGCACCGGTAACATTCAGCACAGGTAAAACCAATCACAGGTACCACTAATCACAGGTAACACTAATCACAGCTAATATACATCACAGGTAAAACCCATCACAGGTAACACCAATCGCAGGTAACGCTGATCACAGGTAATATTCAGCACAGGTAACACTAATCACAGGTAATACTAATCACAGATAATATTCATCATAGGTAATATTCATCACACATAAAACCAATCACAGGTAACACTAATCACAGGTAAAACCAATCACAGGTAACACTAATCACAGGTAATATTCAGCACAGGTAATATTCAGCACAAGTAAAACCAATCACAGGTAAAACCAATCACAGGTAACACTAATTACAGGTAGAACCAATCACAGGTAACACTAATCACAAGTAATATTCATTACAGGTAATATTCATCACAGGTAAAACAAATCACAGGTAGAACCAATCACAGGTAACACTAATTATGGGTAATATTCATCACAGGTAAAACCAATCACAGGTAACACTAATCACAGGTAATATTCATCACAGGTAATACTCATCACAGGTAACACTAATCACAGATAATATCACAGGTAATATTAAATAATATTTCGGTTGGTGCCTCCCTTCCCTCTGCACCTTTCCAGCTCCTCGACTCGGCCTTGGGAAGACAGAAGCAGGAGAGCAGTGAGGTGCAGGAGGCAGAAATAAACCCCCCAAATAATTCTGCTTGGTAGTGGGAGGAAGTCTCCGGGCTCCCGAGGCCCTGCCTGTTTCGGAGCGCACTAAAACTGCTTCTCACTCTTTTTTTCCCCTTCTCTCTCCCTTGCAGAGCTATGATTTCACAGCCATGGGTTACTCCAGACACTTCCCAAAGGGAAGCGACCGTCAGAGCCCTGAGCTGTGGCTGCCTCTCCTTCCACACCGCTCCTGCGGCAGGATGCACGCACAGGGATAACGCGGAGAGGAAAACCTCGCCCTAAAGCGGAGCTGCACGGAGATCTGCCCATTCCTTCCCCGTTCGGCCCTCTCGGTGGAGATCCTGCTTTGCCAGGGGAAAGGATGGAAAAGCCAGTGTGGAATTCAGCCCCTCAAGGCAACAGCGAGCCACACAAACTCATCTCTGCAAGGAGCATTTCGCACGGGGCAAGGCAATGTCAAGATAATCACCGACATCCACGTCCCTCCTCGTACATCCAAAGCACCGAGGAGCCCCTTGGAGGGCAAAAAAGAGGTTTTCAGTGTTTAAAAAATTGCTTAGTCAAGCAGGAAGGGCTCGCTGCCCCCCTCGCCCTCCCCGCGGTGGCTTCCAAGGTCACTCCACAGAGTTATTCAGCATGAGAACCCCTGAGCCGATCGGCCTTGACACATCGGTTCTGCCCTAGCAGGCCAGGGGCCAATGTCTGGGGGGCTGCAGCCCCCGGCAGCGTTGGGAGAAGCACCGGGAAGGAAACGTTGGCGTCCCAGCGACGCCCTGGGCGCCGCCGGCCGCACAAATGTCACTGCGATGCAGCTGCGAGCCCGCAGGGGCAGCGGGGGATGCGCTGCCGCAGCCCCGTCCCTCCCAGCAGCGCGCAGAGCTCATTCCCACGGACTTCTTTAACCATTCCGTTTAAACCCAAGCTCCGGTGGCAGCTGAGGGAGCTGGGCTTGAAACCCGATCCTTTCCCTGCCCGTCCCCTTCAGCGGCGGGGCTGGCACGGGAATTGAGGTCAAGTTTGTTTTCAAACACGGGGACAGGGCTGTCGTGGGCTGCGCCCAGCGGCCGCCCAGCACAGCTCTGTGACAGGGGGCTCCTGGACCGGTGTCTCACCAGCTCTCACCCTGGGTTTGATGCTTCCTCAGAGAAAAATGAGATGTAAAAGCACCAGAGGAGAGCCAGAGCTCTGGGCTTAGCTCCATCGTTTAATCCTCCTTGGCCCATGGAAAGAAAAATCAGAATTGCTCGTCGCAGCTCCCTCTCCATCCTCTCCCTTCCTTATTATTCCCAAGCACCACATCGCGGTCCTGGAACCAAATCCTTCCTTCAGCACCCCTGGCCAAGCACTCGGCCCCACGTCAATGAGCTAACTCTGCTGCCGGAGTGGCATTAGACTGAGATCTCATCTCCAGCCCCCACTGTCCCTCCATAATCCCTCAATTCCCATTGAGCTCCTTTTCATCCTAAACCACAGCAGCCTCTGTGGGCAGCACCCAAATCCCTTCTCCTGTGGATGGGCTTTTATTTGGAGGCTAAATCATTCAATTAACACAGAAAAGACAAATAAATGTGCCAATAAATAAATCTACATTCGGTCCTGAACACCCTGGAGAAGGGAGCCCAGACAGGTGGCACATTTTTTAGTGGCTTGATTTCTTTTTTTTTTTTTCCTCCACCACCTTCTCCTTCTGAGGCTGACGTTTGGAAGGATGCACAGAGCTAAATGAGTCCTGATAACTCCCTGCTGGCAGGGCAGGGGGTCCTTCCCCTCCTGGCTGTGCCTGTCACTTGCGATCCACTTGGACACGGAAACAATTTTGCTCCTGGATGGAAAACAGACCCTTTGCCTTGAAAGATCAGCCCGGCCTCCTGCTGATGCATTTGTAAGCTGTCATTCCGTCCTCCCGGGGTGTCACTCACTGCTGGAAGTGCCTCCTGCCGCTGGGGCTGTGGGAAGCAGAGGGGATCCCAGCACCTCCGTGCCCAGATCGGAGCCAGGGTGGGGTTTGGAGGGAGAACGCCACTGGCAAAGGAGCAGACTTCCCTCCGCAGCTCGGCTGTCTAATTTTTGACAGAAATAATAATAAATGATAATACCTAACACTTCCTGTCACCGATTTGTGAGTTTTAACGCTTTGCAAAGCCCGCAGAACCTGAGAGAAGCCCCCAGCTGCTCCCCTGACACCAGCGCTGCACGTCCGTGCTGTTCTGCAGAAATTCCTTGGGAAAAGCGCTAAAAAACAATCCCTGCTCCATAATGCAGGAATTTTATCCACCACCCAATATCCAAGCACCTCCCCAGGGACTTCAGGGACAGTGGGGCTGTTTGGGGGTCTCCAATTCCCTTGTGAGAGCAGCACTTTGCACGTCAGCTCTGAAATGGCCCCCAAATAAAGAAGTTATTGGTATTAAAAGCACTCCCTTTACATTTGGTGGCTTTTACTGTCCTTCAGCTCAGAGGTGGGA
Source organism: Callaeas wilsoni (assembly GCA_013398955.1). Taxonomy (NCBI): domain Eukaryota; kingdom Metazoa; phylum Chordata; class Aves; order Passeriformes; family Callaeidae; genus Callaeas; species Callaeas wilsoni. The sequence continues at coordinate 45,614 of VWPU01010452.1, forward strand.
GGGCACAGCAGTTAAATTTGAAATTAGCGCCTCTGGAGCAGGAATTGCCCTGGGGAGCAGCACATCACAAATCCTAAGCCATTGAGAAATTCCCTTTTCCAGCACAGGAACAAAAACCACTCCTGGGGTGGGACCTGGCCCCCAGCAAAGTGACACCGATTTAGAGCCACGTCTGCTTTTGGAGCCGCACAAATGTCAGCCAGGAAGTTTTCCTGGAGCTCCCAGAGCGGGGCCGGGCTGGGAGGAAGGAGCTGCTGCTTCTCCACGGGCCCGGGAGCTGCGGGAGAACCCCCGGGAGCCTCACCCAGAGCCCCTCAGGAAAGGGATCACCTCGAGCTTTGTACTCATTGATTACGGTTTCTGCAGACCTCCCCTAACACCAAATGTTCGCTTTTCACCCAATCCCTTTATCGCTGCCTTTTTTTTTTTTTTTTTCCCTTTTTCCTCCTTGAACTGAGCTGCCAGGAATGATTTTTCTCGGCTCATAAATGCATTTCCATTTGGAGGAGAAGAAAGTAACCTTTGCTGGAGAATTGCTTCACCTTTCTGAGCCCTGAGAGCTCCCGTTCTGCTGTTCCCACACATGAAATATTTCCCAGGGGAGGTGGGAGCTGCAGGCAGGGAAAAGAGGTTTGGTGTGCACTGGGGATTCCTCCCCTGCCCCAAAATCTATCCTGGTTTTTCATCCCATCCAGTGTTAATAAAACAGCCTCAACACCACCTTCTGAGAGACTTTTTATTGCCAAGTCAGAGCCGAGGAGTGATGTTGGGACACAAAATCTCATTTTTAAATACTGCAGGTGAAGCAGACCTGTTTGGGAGAATAAAGGGATTAAGGAATTCCTCTGGTGTCACAGCCACGGCCACTTCCCCTCTCTGAAGCTGCCTTTTCCCTCTAAAGCCTGTTCCTGATGGGACATCAGGACAGCACTTTGGGGATCTCGAAGCAGCTATTTACATATTTTCCTTTCTCTGTATTGCCAGGAAAGCTCGAAGGCAGTTCTTCCCTCCACATCCCGTTTTTGATGGATACCATGAATCAGTTTTAGTCATTCTCAAGAGCTGCTTTTCTATCGGGAGGAAAGATTGGAATTACTTTTCTCCGGGATGGACGACTGGAATTACCATGTCTGACTTCCCTACAGCACCCAGACCGCGGGGATGGAAGGAGATGCCTCCCCCTGTTCCCTGAGATCCCTGATTCCTGCTCTTCTCCAGAGAACAGTGATAAAATGCATTCATTACCTCCACTTCAGTGCAGGGAAAATGAGGGGAAAGTGGTTGTTTATTAGATGTCGAGAAATACCAAAACCCTTTTAACTTGTAGTCTAAGAGAAAGGAAAAAGGTAAAAAGGTAATTTTCCAGGAAGCTCCTGTCACTGTTTGAAAAGAGAGAGTAAAAAAGACTGCTTTTATTATCTGCTTTATTTATGGTTACTTAATAATGACACAGACAAGTACATTACTCGCTCAGCCACTTCCCTGCTGCTGCCTTTGTAAAGACAAAAGAGCAATCAAATGTGGGCCTGTTTGCTAAAAGCTGAGCTCCAGAGTCAACCAACAGTGGTTTTCCTCGGGAAAAAAAGGAGGTGTAGTGCAGATTTCCTGGAGATTTCCCTGATCCTGGACCTTAGGGCAGCAGGGTTTTGGGAGAGAGGTCAAACAGGAAATGAGTTTTAGAGGATTTCCTACTTCTTTGTGGGATATTGATCATTTTTAGGCTGTCAAAGGAGAGTATCTGGCCAAGATGGGATTCGGAGGTGGCTCTGCAGTGCTGTCACCCACCACCAGCAGGGAGCTGCTTCGGTTTAGGCTGGAATTCTCTGGAGCCGGGTGGATTCAGAGGAGTTGTTCTCAAATGTGCTGGATGAGCTCATTCCTCAGCACAGCAGAGGCACAGCAAAGTGCCAGAGACTGAGGGGGGAAAAGGGATAAAAGAGGGCTTGGATTTGGGGCCAGGCTGGATCCAGGATGTGTCGGCAGCAGGCTGAGTGGTCAGTTCCCAGGGCAGAACAAGGACAGCTGAAATACTGCAGGACATCAGCTGTGGGGAGGGTTTGGGGGTCCAGGGAAGTTGGGTTGGATTTAATACCTCGGTCTCTGATACCTGCTCTAATTGAAACAAGCACTTAGCAAATGGGAGCAAATTCAGAACAAGACTTAAAAGAGGGGAACAGCAACCCTGTCCCTATCACAGTCCTCCTTCTGTCCTATTTTCTCTTTATTTTCATATTTTCTCTTTATTTTCCTATTTAAACCCAAAGAAAACCAACTCAGATATTACCAAGCCTGTCCAGGTGGTGCCACAAGAGCCTCCTGAGCTGATCCTGCTCAGGTGCATTTGTCCAGCCACGAATGCAACTTTGGGAGAGGAGGTAAAATTCCTTCCCGACCTCCTGGAGAAGCCTGAGCCGTGGCATTTAGCCCGGAGACGCTTAAATAAACCCAGAGAGATTCGTTTGGTGTTTGATATGGATTTTTTGATCTCCCTGTACACTGACACAGCCAGCACAAAGTTTTCTTGCTACGAGGCACAGACAGTTCTTAATGAAGTGGCATAAGTGTGTGGTTATTTATCCTGCCCAGAAAGATCTCCAGATCCGGTCTGGATCTTCAGGGCACTGCTGACTTTCAACAGCAGGCACTTAAAGAAATTGGAGGTCTTTGCTCGGGGCTGTTTAAGGTGAGTGAGCAATACATCCCCTGAACATCCAGCCCAGCAGAGAAGGGATGCAGCCGTTAAAACCTGCTCCTAATAATTCAGAGTGCACTCAGAGCCGTCCCAAACACTCTGCTACGAGGCAGAGCATTGATAAGCCATTAACCCACCCCGGAGCAGGGAAAGTGGGGGCTACAGCTGGGAAGGGAGCTGGGAGAGGAGTGGGAAAAAGGCCAGGAGCATCAGGATCTCCGTCCAGAAGCTTTGTTACCGCTTTTTCTCTCCTGCAATTTTTGCAAGGGTTCTCAGCGCCGCTTCCCTGCAGCTCTGCGGCCCCTGCAGCTCCCTCAGGAGGAAAATCAGGTTTTCCTGGCGGTGTTTGAGGCAGGAGTCCAGCAGGCTGCCTGCGCAGGGGTCACCTGGCCCATGCCTCCCTTCCCCAGAAGCTGCTCAGCCTTGTTTCACGCGAGCACAGCCGGGGCTTGTCCCTGTCCCGCATCCCACCTGGCAGGACACGGCTCTGGGACGAGGAGGGAACAGCCCCCAGCAGCGGTGGAAGCTGGAACGCGGGGAATGAAGGCGTGTGTTTGCATTGGGGTCTCCTCCCAGAGGGAAAAAGCCCCACACAAACCTGTGCAGTGGGGTTCTGAGCACGTGGATAACGCTCAGTACTGATCCTCGGGTGCAGCTCACCGGGGAGGTTAAGGGGCTTTAGCTGGGCTTCAGAGTAAACGGAGTCCATCACGACATTTATCAAGGAGCTATGCTGAGTTTCTCCTGAAGAAACCCCTGTTTGAGTGACTCTGGCAGGTTTGGATCACCAAGAGCAGGACGTCTGCACCCTCCAGGACAGAGACTGCGGGGTGTGCACAGAGCACAGCTCAGCTGGGAACCAGCCAGGAACACAGCTCGGGGCTGTGGGGTTCCATCCTCCCAGAGGAAAACCAACACTAGGCAATCTCTGCTCCTCATTTTGATTCTATGAAGAGGCTGCCCTGGAGCAGAGGCTGGGCAGAGGGAAAGGATAAAGGGCAGGGATTTATGGAAAGGCCTTCCCAGGGCGCACCTTGGGCAGTGCAGGAGTCTCGCAGAGACTGCACCCAGGATGGACACAGCCACACGTTTTTGGGACAGATAGAAGTTCTGTCCATTTGCATAGCAGAGGTTCATTGTGCAATTCCAGCTTCAGGCAGTGCAGTCCCATTCTCTCAGTTTGCTCCCCCCAACTCACTTTTGTTTCCATTTCCCTGAGACAGTGAGGTGTCCTTGATTCTCAGGCCTGGAGAGGAATTGTTGTGTCTGACCAAAATGGGAAAAGCAGTTGCTCACACTCTGTATGGAGCTCAGAGTTACACACTAAAGAATTGCAGATTACAAACATATGAAAATATAAAAGCTAAAATCCTAAGGCATCAGTTTTGCCCTGAATAAAGATTCCTTTTCCCTGCTCTGCCTTTGCTCTCACATTGCCACCTCTCATTTTGGTGGCAGTGCCTGGCACAGAGGCACCCCGATCCCTGGCAAGGACTGGAATATAAATGCACAGAAAACTGTGGCAGGGCCACAAATTCCCCATCCCTGCTGCCATTCCCACCCTGTTTCAGCTGCAGCAGCAGCAGCAGATGATGCATGGAAGGAAAAGCTGCACAGGGAGGGAGGCAAAGTCACCTGCCAGGTGTTGCATCACTTCTCTGGCTCGTGACAGTTGTGGCATTCAGCAGCTGAGATCCGGTGGCTGTGACAGATGAAGGGATGTGCAGGGAACCGGGTGAGAAATGATGTCAGGACAGGAGAGATCTGAGAGCGGGAGCCGGGCAGTGAGGTGGAAGTCCCGAGCAGGAGTGTTTGGAACGGTATAAAATGTAAAACTCTGCATTTGTGGAGGCAGACACGGCCTCTGCACGCATCTGCCTTAGAGTACAGCAGAAATTCCAGGCCAGGAGAAAGAAAGACCAGCCCCAAGCAAGCTGCCTCGATCAGAAAAACCCTGATAAAGGGCTTAGGGAGAGTGTAAAAGGGAAAAAAAGCCCCCCGAAGCACCGCAGCCCCATCTGTCTCTGCCACAAACAGCCACGCTGGGCACTAAGGAGTTTTGCTGGGAGATGTTTTCCCTCTGCTGATTGATGGCATTTTCCAGGCTGTTATTAACTGGACTTCACCACTTTGGGGTGATCTATGGAGCAGCAGCAGCTCTAAAGCGTTTGGCACTGCAGCCGTGGGTTACAGGAAGGAGTGAGAAATTGAAGCAGTTCCTCAGAGCATCCCCATCTGTCAAGGTGTGCACAGGGGGTGCAGGTGATGGGGGGAGGGAGGGAGGGAGGGAGGGCAGCTGGATGCTGCAAGGCATCACTTCCCTGGAAAATGAGCCCTCTCCAACGGCCTTCCAGGAGCCCAACTGCTCACAGGAGTGAGGGATGGGGTGAGCACGCTCAAAAGGAGAGGAAGGAAGGGAGATGGGTGATGGAAGGGTGTCTTGGGGTGATTCTATGACAATTCTGTATTCCCCAGCGCCTGCTGGATCTCTGGTGAACCTTTAAATTGCAAAGGGGGAGAGAGAAGCCGAGAGAACGCTCCAAAGCGGCCAGCTTGGCCTTGTAACTAGAATGTTTGCATTCTTTTCTCTCCCGATCTGACAACTTTTGTTGGTTAGAGGACTTTTGCTCTCTAGTCTCTTCGGCTCTCAGCGGAGAAGGGACTGTGATCTGCCTCAGCGGCTTCTGTTCCTTTTTGGGCTGTTTTTGGCTGGCTTTTCATCCCAGACCAGCTCCCATCTCCGGCCCTGCTCGGCGGGACCCTCCAAGGGGGATCGTCGGACCCTGCCTGGCCCGGCCCAGCTCAGGACTGCAGGTTTTACCTACAGAAAGAACTCTAAAATCCATAGTCCTCTTTTAGGGGACAGGGGAGGGGGTTTCAATATCCTTTTTTCCCCGTGACTGCGGGGGACTCTGTTTGTTAAATAAATAGTTTTTTTCACTTTCACTCGAGAAATTATTTTCCCGAACCCATGGTGGAGGTGCTGCCGGGGCCTGCTTGCCTGGCAGGCAGGAGAGAGAGAGAGAGAGACGCCCCTTTTGGGTTGTTTCCTCCAGGATTTGTGTCCAAACCGGCACAAAGGGGAAGCAGAGGCTTTTGGGATAAAGTCTTAAGTTGCGCCAAGGGAAATATAGGTTGGATATTAGGAGAAAATTTTTTACAGAAAGAGTGATAAAATATTGGAATGGTCTACCCAGGGAGGTGGTGGAATCACCATCCCTGGACGTATTTAAAGAGAGATTGGATGTGGCACTCAGTGCCATGGTTTAGTTTAGTTGAGGTGTTGGGACAGAGGTTGGACTCGATGATCTTGAAGGTCTCTTCCTGTGGATGCTGAAATGCTGTTAGCAGGGAAATTTTCTCTTCTTGCATTCATTCTGTGAGAACTTTTCCTTTGCTGTGTAAGCTATGTAAACAATAGATAGGGTTTTTGTAAATAGCATTCATATCTGGTATCTTCTGACCTTGTGTACATTATATTAGGAAAAAACATTTCTGAGTGTCTAAAATTTTAACCAATCACCCTAAGAGAAGTGTAAGCAATGTTCAATTGCTTTATAAAACTGAAATATGTAAATAGTATTATAAATTTAATAAATAATTCATTCCTCGCTCTGACTCCTGCCTCGCTGCATCTCTGAACCCCTGCTTAAGAAGCCCACATCTTCCAACTTGGGGGAAAAAAAAAAAAATAATAAAAAAGGAGTCGGAGGAGGAGCCTGCTCAGGACAGGCTGAGGGTGGAGGAGGGTTTGGGTTGGAGGCAGCAATCCCCACCTTGCAGCAAATGGCCAATCCTCTCTTTTTTGGACGTGGAGCCTGAACCACCTTCTCCAGCATTCCAGAGGCAGGGAAGGCGCAGGGGGGCTTCCACCCCCAATAATTCGGCATTTAATTAGCAGTGAGCAGAGCTCAGAGCCTGGATGGAGAAGGCACAGAACAAGGTTGAAATATTCCCCTGACCCAGCATTTTGTTCTAAAAACACACAGAGCTGTGGCCTGCAATCACAACAGCAATTTTGAATATCAATTAATCTTACTTTAAGCAGTCCTCACTTCTGGGTTGTGGTCTACAAGTCAAGATTTTCTTCTGCTGCACCCTACATTTACTTTGGCACCCAGGAGCAAAGATCCAGCCCCACTCCAGCCTGCTGGGGATTGCTAATCCTGAATCCACCCCCAAAATCCCCTCCTTGTCTCTCCCCCAGCTCAAGCAATTTGCCCCACTTTAGCACTAATTTATGAATCATTTCAGTCAGCTTGAAAGTGGCCTCCATAATATTTATTTGTCCAATATCCATCCACTCAACACTGTCTTGTCGCAGTTTCAGGGGTCTAATTAAATCATGGCCTGAATTGGAAAAAGCCATTCTTGCAGCGAGGCTGAGCTGACCTCCTCAACTCATTTATCCGCTGATAACCCTCGTGTGGAAGCACTCAGCCCCCCTGAGGGAAAAGCTACTTCACATCCCATTGATCCCCAGCTCTTCCCCGACTTCTCAAGCAGCTCTTATTTTTATTCACTGATCAGAAATTACTTGACCAGCCAAAAAAAAAAAAAAAAACCAAAAAATACCCTCCTCATCCACGTCTCCTGGGAACTCACACCTCTTATCTGCCTGGGCACTTTTATCTCTCATTTCCTTCCTCGTTGCCTCTGAACTGCCTCAGTTCTGCCGCATCATGAGAAGATTTGGGGGTTTGGCATCATCTCCTTCACCGACCTCTTCGCCTCCTCATCCACATCTCCCAGGGAGCCAAAGCTGTGAGAATTCCTGGGAGGGGACACGAAGCCAGGGCACCCAGGGGGGTGTTATGAAAGGTGACAGCTCTCGCTGTTGGACTGCATTTGAAAATGTGAGTGATCATCGAGGTGTCGTTCATGTTCTCCCTCTGATCGAAGCACTGGACAGAAAACCACCAAGTTTTGCAGGGGAACAGAGGAGCTTGAGAAGCCCCAGCACGGGCTGAGCGCTCAGCAGCCGCGGCTGTCAGGAGGAATTTAACTGTTTATGTCCTCCCGGTCCTGTGAGCCATTAAAGCAAACAAACAACAGCTGCTTCCCCTCCTCCGCAGCACCGGCAGGACCGGGGCTGTTCATTATTAATTCTGCTTGGCATTCCTATCGCAGGGGTACAAAATCCTGCTCCCAGACCTTGTGTTAGGTGCTTAACACTCCCGGAACAGTCACAGTCACAGCCTCCCAGTGCCTGTGGAGTGATGCAGATCATCTGGAAAGCTTCACGCATCCAAAAGGAATCCAGGCAGAAGGAAATTCATCATCCCTGCCCATGTGGGCAAAGCGAGACAGAGAAACACCTCCCATTGCCACGAATCCATCTCCCAGGTTCCCTGCAAAGAGCACAGAGCCCTTTCCACGCCGGTGTGGCTCAGTCCTGCATCCTCGTGGCGTGGGACAGCACATCCCAAAGCCCCTGTGGTGGCACAAAGGGCTGAGGCTACAAAGGAGGTGCAGAAGAGCCCCAAAATGAGATTTTTGGCAGTTGTGATTATCCAGGGGAGGAGGCACAGGCAGCCTCAGTAGCTCACCCAAGTGTTACCCCCGAGCCGAGGCCCACCTCCCACTGGGATGCAGCCACCTGATTTCCATGGGCTGCTTTGGAAATGTCATCCTCAGCCACTGTGAAACGAAAAGGCCAAAGGAGAATTTCCTGGAGCCCGAGGCTCACCAAGAGCAGCGGGAGGCGCTGCTGCCGGAGGCGCTGCCCCAGAGGAGCAGCACAGCCTGTCCCGCAGCAGCAGGAAGTTTTTCTTTCACAGGGCTCTCCTGTCCACTCATCCGTTCATTCCTCCTCCTCCAGAGGAAAAGGGGAGAGCTTCTGCCTTCTGCCCACAGACACATCTGCCCTCTTCCGCTCTGCTCAGTCGGAAGCTGGAAATATTTAACTGGGATTGGCTGGGGCTGCTCCACCAGCCCCGTGCCTGGTGGGGGAGAAACTGGATGGATCAAGTGGCAAAGCTGGAGAAAGAAAAATCCTGGGTGTTGCTGAGCTGAAAGGAAATGTGTCCCTTGCACAGGAGCTCAATGGTCTGGGGACCCCAGAGCCTCTCCTCATCCCCGTCACGCTCCAGCTCCGTCCCTGCCTGAGCCTCCTGGGCAGCCCCAAGAGCACAGCCCTGGAAAATCTGTCTCTGTTTTCCTGCCAACTCAGTCAAGGCAGGAAAAGCCCTTTGGAGCTGAGCTTCTGCTGCCGTGGGTGTCCATGCAGGGACAGGGGATGGAACAGAAGGAACATTTTTGATTGAGTGGCTCCTTTTAAATCATGTGGTGCACGAGCATCCTCTCCAAGGTGCCAAATGTCCTCTGGAAGGAGGAGACTGAACCTTTGGTGACGCTGTCTTTGGTGAAACCCCTCGCCTTTGGCTCCCTCCCTCCCCTCAGAGAAGTTCATCTTTGTCCCTGCCCTGTCCTCTCCTGTTCCTGACCCGCGGCCAGGCCTGGGGAAGTTTCTCCACCACTTTCTTCTCACTCGGTTAGAAAAACCTCCGGAATATTCATCATCCTGCCACAGCCCTCAGCCAAAGCCTTCGTGGGAAGTCACCATCCATCTTTGCCTGAGCCGCCCTGCCCTCAGCCTGGGCAGGCTCTGCTTTGGGGAGATGATTTTTGGAGAAGGAGGAGAGAGAGGGGATGGATCCCCCCTCCATCCCTTTGGGATAGGTCCATGGAGACGTCCAGGGATTAGGGAAGAGGCTGGGCTCTGCTTTCAGCCTCTGAGCCCAGGCAGAAGTGGATTAATGTCTCCTTTTTCCCCTCCTGGCTGTTCAGGTGTACTCCATTTCCTGTCCCGCGCAATGCCACATTCCCCAGCCCTGCTCTGCCCCATCCTCTGCCTCTGTGCCCTCCCACCTCTCCGCAGGTAAGGAGCTGTAAAATGGCATTTTTTAACCCAAACAGGAGCTGTTAGGACATCAAACAGAGCAGATGCTAAAAAGGCCTTCACACTGCTCAGCTGATTCACCTGCAGGAGCAGAAATACCTGGAAACGTAGGAAAAAAACCTCTTTTGCAAAGTGTTTTCTTTCCACTGGGAGAGGCCCCTTCCCTGTGCCATGATGGCATCTGAGTGTCCTTTCCCCACCAGAGCACATCAAGAACGCTCAGAAAAAACCCAGATTCCTTACTCCTGCATTTTTCTGGACCTCAACACTTCTAAATTTGTGTGTCCTGGACCACCCCCTCCACACGTTCTTATTTACATTATATTATTCCAAGAGTTTGCAGCTGGGTCTAGGAGCCGGGTGAAAAGTCTCAGACAAGCCATTCCCCTGTGCCAAAGGGTATTTTTATGATCCAGAGCTCAGCAGAGGGTCGCAGGCATGGATCCTACCTGAGACAGGTACAGGAGAATGGGAGCACAGCAAGAACTGAAATTCTGGTTGGATACTGGACCAAAATGCAAGGGAAAATAAAAATGCAGCTATTTCCCAGCACTGGGAACATTGTTCCTCATTTTAGAGGGTAGAACAAAAGAGAAAATGTGGGAAAAGCTGCCTGTTTAAAGAAGAAATTTCTTCTCCCCCTTCCTCTAAGCCTTTACAGAGTTATGCAAGTTGACTTTATCTGCCGCAAATCCTCCCTTCTGTTGTCAGTCCTTGGGAAGTCAAAGTCCTTAATTCTCCTGCACACACTGAATTTTGGGGTGGGTAATATCTGCTTCAGCCTGCCCATAATGAATCCCATCTCCGTCGCCCCGGGCTATTGATTCCAGCCTAAACCCGGCCTTGTTTCCTGTCAGCTCAGTCTCACACCTCTTATCTGCCCGGGCACTTTTATCTCTGATTTCCTTCCTCGTTGCCTCTGAACTGCCTCAGTTCTGCCGCATCATGAGAAGATTTGGGGGTTTGGCATCATCTCCTTCACCAACCTCTCCCCCACCGGCTTCCTCGGCAGGAATCTGCCCCGGGATGCCGACAGCCAGCTATGAGGATGGAAAACACGAAATTCTTTTCCTTGCTATGCCTTTTGCGGATGACTTTGCTGTCAGACCCACCGCAGCTGCGCGTTCCCCTGGGCGCTGCTCGGTGCCGGCAGCCCGGGGCTGAGCTCCTGGGATCCCCAAATTCCTGTTGGGGCTCAGCTGTGCCGCGCAGCTCCAAGGGCAGCGCTTGCTCCCAGCTCCCGGCAGGAATGTGCCTGCAGGGTCTGGGCGCTTCAGCAGCACAGCGAAGGGCACTGGCACCACCAGGGAAATGCGCGGAGGCTGAGGCTTTGTAAAGCTCAGCTTTCCCACGGCTGGAGCTGGGCTTTGCCCAGAGGGATGAATTGCAAGTCCGGGGGAAGCTCGCTCAGTGCCAGGGGAATGCAGCAATCACAGCTGACAAAGCAGCAGGAGCAGCACCTTCCCCAGGTACAACCTGACCTTGTTGTGCTGCCCCAAGCAACGCAAAACCCTGTGAGGAATCCATGGGGTGAAAGAAAAGGACACCCCAAGCCCACCGAGAGCCCCAAAGTGACGCCACAGCTCCGCATGTCCTCACAAACACCCCGAGGTGGCTCTTGCCTGTGACAGGGCACTGAGGGAAAAACTGCTCCTTTCTGCTCCCAGGCTCCTCTTGAGCAAACTGAACCTGGAGGTTTTGGTAAAATTAACCGGAGGTTTCGGTAAAATAAACCGGAGGTTTCAGTAAAATTAACCGGAGGAGAAGCGCAGGAACAGACCCTGGCACTAACTCAGCATGGTGCTGATCGGACAGGGAGCGCAGCCCCGCTGCTGCCCTGCTTACCCACAGGGTTCCGGGGTTCCAGAGGATGAAAACAAACCCCGGGAAGCAAAGCAGGGGCAGTGGTTACCACTAAATTCAGCCCCACAGAGCTCAGGCAGACACCCCCCCGCTCTGAGCTCTCTGCATTACCTATGGCCCCATCCCCAAACATCCTTTGTGAACTCTCTTCATTTCAGCCACATTTTGGAGGTAAAACCTCTCCTCGGCAGCCCTGGCCCAGACAATAGGATCCATCAGCTTTTCCAGATTCTGAAAGCTGTGGAGAGTGGCCGGGATGAACCACAGGTACTCAGAGAGTTATTGGTGGAGCTCCATTTATTGATTATTATAGGCCTGTTTATAGACATTAGTTAGCTTGTTGACGAGCCACTTAGCAACTTAGGA